>JAWPHD010007294.1:0-131024 GCA_037043455.1 Cyrtodaria siliqua
TACTGAAACCATACACCAATACCAAAAGGCTGTATTTATACTAACATGGAATGTCGTAGAACATTAGAACAGTCCAGTAAGATAAACAATAAATACTGAAAAGTGGATCCCTTGGAAGCAACAACCACAAACAAGAGATAAAAATAGCAGACTTTAACACTCATATGATGTATCATATGATGTAAAAAATACTTTAGAAATTACTAGAAGTCTGGCCTAAAAATAGTACACAGTACTACACACTCCTACTATTTATATATGTGCTATAATAGAAATAAGTATACAAGTCGAACAGGAAATGCAGCTCTCACAGAACACAATAAACCCCAAAACACTCAAAACGACAAACAGGAATGTCAATGTTATTAAGGAACAAACACAAAAGGGCTAGACACAAATTGACAGCACGAATCAATAAACATGTACACTTATATAGCATTATAAACATGAGTGTAACACAACAAAATAGTTTCTGACCTTAATATAGTAAAATAACACTCCGAATGAATGTGAGTGTAATACTTCAAAAATGTGCTATGCTCCAGCAGGTCATGCCATCACTGGTACTTTTGATGTTGTAGATAGACGTATTCAGCATCCGTTTTCTAAATGTTCTAAATATTGATTAATGCATGCCGTGCTCAGATCGCCCAATCCATTGATGATGTTAGTATAAAATGGTTTCGTAGAGATCATACGGACTCAAACTCTCTTTCTATTTGGAAAAAATCCATTTT
Organism: Cyrtodaria siliqua; assembly: GCA_037043455.1. NCBI lineage: Eukaryota > Metazoa > Mollusca > Bivalvia > Adapedonta > Hiatellidae > Cyrtodaria > Cyrtodaria siliqua. The sequence continues at coordinate 738 of JAWPHD010007294.1, forward strand.
TAAAATATAGATAAACGTTTTATCTTGTATACTACTTAACCCTCTACTTCCTCCCAGACCTAGGTTTTCGTTTCATAATTTAAAATCGGGAATTCAAGAATTTCATAATACATTTTAGTTCCTGCTGATAAAGCAGCTAACAATGTAATTATTGTTTATCGTCTACAGTACGTCAATGTTTTATCTATGGAACTCAGTAGCAATAATTCGCATACTCCAGTTCATTCTACTGAGGATAATGTTGTTTCAACACATATCACTCAGTGCACTACTTTCAAGGCTGGGGTAGACCGAAAAGCAAAACAAACTGCCAACTATGTTCTTGATTCCTAATTTACATAAATATAAAGCTCGCTTTATTTCGAATTATAGTGCCCGGAGGGGCACCTTGGGTCTTCCTCCACCAATGGAAGCTGGAAAGTCGCCATATGACCTTAGCTGTTGGTGTGACTATAAACTCCAATTCAATTCAATTCCATTATGGAATAGCCTCCCCCAACTACAATTGCCATGAAACTGTGGATGGGTTTAAGTCACAAATCTAAGCACCAGTGCAATCAATGACACGACGGTTAGTGTCTTTGACAATACTTCTTGTAAATAGTTTTAATTGTGACTCAGTCAGTAAAGTTTTTATATATTTTTGTATTACTGGACTGATACACAATTTCTAATGCTACAACCCGGCCCCTGCTATGATGTTCAGACATGAACGAACGCAGTATAGAGAGAAAGATAGATAGATAATTTGTTGATCATCGACACAAAATCGATAGTTAGCCGTGAGAATTATGGACTCTTATAGTAGTATATACCTAACATAGGTAAGGACACGGAACGACCACAACCGCACATTCCCAGCGAGGTTTCTGAAGACATCACGCAATGCCTACACAAAAGCGTCCGTATTTCAGTCATGCAAATCTTAAAGTGACACACGGCAGTCTTGATTCTGTAAAGAAAAATCACGCGTCCCGTTAGGTTGTGTATATAACTTGTATTTGTTCAATTATTAATAGTAAATATAAGAATAGTATAAAACAATTAGTTTTTGCATATTACCAGGGTTTTATACCCACGTTTTGAGAAAAAAACAGGGTATATAAAAGCGACTTCGTTTGTCCGTCCGTCTGTCCGTCCGTCTTTCGGTTACCATACATTGCTGAACGGACTTCAACCAAACTTAGGGTATGACTTCACCATATGATGACGGCGTGCAAGAGCAACATAACGTTTTGGCTGCGCACCCAGGGGCCCTCAGTGGAGTGGGGGGATGGGGTGGCGGAGGGATCAAAAGGTCAAATACGCTAACAATTCTATTACATTGTCATTTTTCCATATTTTGGCACATAACTTGGTATATGTAATCGTCTATGACAGATAAAGAAATATATCAAACGATTTTATTCTTTCAAACTCGAACGTCTGCCCGGGGCCCCAAGGTTGGTGGGGCTGGGGGAAGTTGGGGTCATTTGTGTGAGTGTGTGTGTGTGTGTGTGTGTATGATTATGTCTCAAATGAATCGATATGATGATGGGATTACGATGTACTATCCTACTTCTGTACGTTACCCACAAAGTACCATACCTATGTGCGTTACGCTCAAAGTACCCTTCTTCTGCACGTTACCCCCAAAGTATCCTACTTCTGTACGTTACCCCAAAGTACCATACCTCTGTACGTTACCCCAAGGTATCCTACTTCTGTACGTTACCCCCAAAAGTACCCTACTTCTGCACGTTACCCCTAAAGTATCCTATTCTCTACGTTACCCCAAAGTATCCTACTTCTGAACGTCACCCTCAAATAGCCCCTTCTGTAGGTCTCACACCTCTAGTATCTCCCCTGAAAGCTCACGGACCTAGAGACAAAAGGAAAACAGAAAATAATTCTATTTTTTTCTCAATTGTAGGCAAATTTTAATTTGAAAAATAGTTTTTTATTTGCTTTATCATACATCTGCAGTGTGAAAGACAGATGATACAGAAAATCCCATGTTGATATGAGGTTTCATTCAAATTTCAGAATTGTTTGACCAAATCACCATATATTCAGCTGGCTAGTGTATGAATTGTGTATTTTCATAGGGGTCACATAAACTTGAGCGAGAAAAAAAACCAACCTGGCTGCTAACTTATGTATTTTATTGTTTTAATTTAGTGGTCCCCCCTTGGCTATACTGACGATATTAAACCAACAACAATGTCTGCTGGCCTGCGTTGAAGCTCAGATGTTGGAAAAGGCTGTACAGTAACCCTATGGGAAATTATTTGAGGTGTGAGACCTGTAGGTTACCCCAAAATAACATACTTCTGTACGCTACTCCCAAAGAACTCTACCTATATAAGGTACACCAAAAGTATTCTGACTCTGTACATTACCCCAAAGTACCCTACTTCTGTACGTTAACCCAAAGTACCCTACCTCTATACGTTACCCACAAAGCACCCTAGCTCTATACATTAATCCCCCCCACAAAGTATCCTACCTCTTTACGTTACCCCCAAAGTACTCTACTTCTGTACTTGACCCCAAAGTATCCTACTTCTGTACTTTACTCTCAAAGAACTCTACTTCTATACTATACCCAAAAGTATCCTACTGTGTACATTACCCCAAAGTAACCTACTTCTGTACTTTACCTCCAAAGTACATTACCCAAAGTATCCCACATCTGTACGTTACCCCCAAGTACCTTATCTCTATTCGTTACGCCTTAAGTAAACTTCTTCTATACATTATCCCCAACGTACCATACATCTATACGTTACCCGCAAAGTATCCTACTTCTGTATGTTGTCCCCAGAGTACCCTACCTCTATACGTTACACCTGAAATACCCTACTTATATACGTTACCACCGAAGTACCATACCTCTATAAGTTTTCCCAAAGTACCATACCTCTATTCGTGAGCCCCTAAGTTCCATACCTCTATACGTTACCCATAAAGTGTCCTTATTATGTACGTTTCCCCCAAAGTACCCTAGCTCTATACGTTAGTCCCAAAGTACCCTACCTTTATACGTCTCCCCCAAAGTAACCTACGTTACCCCAAAAGTATCCTATTTCTACATGTTACCCACAAAGTACCCTACTCCTTTACGTTACCCCCAAAGTGTCCTACATCTGTACGTTACCCCCAAAGTATCCTACTTCTGTATGTTACCCTCAAAGTACCCCTACTTATATACGTTGCCCCCAAAGTACGCTACTTCTGTACGTTACCCCCAAAGAACCCTACTTTTGTACGTTACCCAAAGTATGTTACTTCTGTACGTTACCACCAAAGTACCCTACTTATTTACGTTACCCCAAAGTACCCTTCTTTTGTACGTTACAACCAAAGTGTCCTACTTCTGTAGGTTGCACCAAAGTGTCCTACTTCAGAATCTGTACATTACCCACAAAGTGTCCTACTTTCGCAAGTTACACCCGAAGTATCCTACTTCTGGCGTTACTCCCAAAGTGTCCTACCTCTGTACGTTACCCCCAAAATGTCCTACGTCTGTACGTTGCCCCAAAGTACCCTACTTCTGTAAGTTACCCCCAAGATGTCCTACTTCTGTACGTTACCCCCAAAGTGTCCTACTTCTGTATGTTTCCCCCCACAGTATCCTACTTAAGTACGTCCCCCTCAAAGTGTCCTTCTTCTGTACGTTATCCCCAAAGTATCCTACTTCTGTACGTTACCCACTAAGTGTTATTTTTCTGTACGTCCCCACAAACTACTCTACGTCTATACGTTACCCCCAAACTACTCTACTTCTATACGTTACCCCCCAAACTACTCTACTTATATATGTTACCCTCAAACAACTTTAATTCTGTACGTTTCCACTAAACTACTCTACTTCTATACGTTACCCTCAAACTACTCTACTTCTGTACGTGTCTCCCATAGAACATTGAGTATTTGGTTCATAATTAAACCATACGGAATGAGATTACGTGAGAGCGGCGATATATTTCGAAAGTAAACACCGAATATGTCGGACATTTACAGAGTGCTACAAAACCACTCTAGATCGGCGTGATACTCTTCTCTTTGGTGAGTTTAACGCATGCACTTGTGGTATTTTGAAAGTACACGTGACAATCTGAAGTGTTTTTCAAGCATTACAATTAGTATCTCGATTAGTGTCCAGCGTCATTTGGACTTTAAACCTGCTCGCTAAAAATATTTAATTAAATCAAATTTTGAGTTTCCATTTGTTCTTGTTATTCTACCATACGTTTGAATATATTAGTGTTGCAATATAATCAACAGTTAGTAATATCAGGGTTTTTATATAAAATATAACTAGAACAAATTCGACGGCGCGCCATCGCAAACACCCACGTTTTCTTCATACAGGTCAAGTCCAGTAACCCTGTATCCATTTAACATGTAATTGTTTTGATCGTTCTTTGATACTCAGATCAGAAATAGTTAAATGTATGCCATTCTGTATTTTACATGTATGACAATGGAAATGAATAAACAAATGTTGAGGTTTTTTGTGTATTTAAATTGTTGACTCCTATCCCAGAGTCCATGGTGACCCCTGGAGCAAATTATACCATATTCCCAAAATCATTATATTTTACTGAGAAAGAGAAATAGATATTTGACCGAATTCACATCTCTATCCCACCCACACTCACACACACACCCAACCCCACTTCCCCCACTTCGGCACACAGGGTATCTAATGTGGAAACACTGAAATTATTTCATATGCTTTTTATTTTTAGAGCAGTATATTATACTTGTATATTTGCCAAGTTTAAAAATAAATAAATAGAAAAATGGCACTGCAATTGAATTTTGTGTATATTGGACCTTATGACTCCCCTTACAACATCCACTTCCCTCCTTACCCACTACCATCACCACGACAACACACACAGACACGCACGCACGCACGCATGCACGCACGCACACACACATACATACGGGAGAAAAACATACTATTATACACTGTAATCCCTTCATCAAAACGTTCGTTTGAGACATAATTAAAAAAAATGACCCCAGTTATCCTCCTCACCACCATCACCTCCTTTAACCCCAACCCGAGGGAAGACGTCTGAGTTTTAAATAATAAACTGAATTATTACCTTCCCACAGGTCCCACCGATGACGTAGGAGCAAATAGATATATACACAAATGTTGATTGACGTACATCTCACGTCATTTATGTTTTGACTTGAAATGCACCACAACGTATATATTATGTTGGAGAAACAGGTCGATCTTTAAAAGTTCGATTTCGTGTACATAAATGTAATGCAGGTAATCCTAAAATGTTAAAAATTGCTTGTACCAAAGCTTTCGTCAATCGTCATACTGTTACTGTTCAACCGGTTGCATAGATAAATTATTATAATGATGCTACTAAAAGCTTTACAATAAAAGCTATACATGTTCTGCTCAACCCGGGGCTAGAGGGCGTGAGCGGTAGTTAGCATATTTCACTACCGCTCATGAACAGTCTCAATCAAACCGAGACTGCAATATTTCGTATGTGTCGTGCTCGGCCGTTTCCAAAGGTCCATTATCATACTCTTTTATATTGCAGAACTTAAGTGGATAAAAACGTGCAGACACCACATCCACTCGGCCTTAATGACTGTATTTATCTACAAAGAAATATTTCAAAATATCCTAATATTGACATTTTTTCTATATTTTCTATTCGAAAACGTAACTCTAGGTCTCATGGTCGTAGGCGTTATGGTAGCATCAAACGTAAATCGAGTGTAACACTGTCAGTTGCTGATAAACATACTATTTTAAAACAGTCTGGAAAGTACTCTATGTCTTCACGTCTTATGTATTTGTCCATTTCGTCACTTAAGTTAATCGACGAGAAAGTAGACAACATTTTCATTCACACAGATCCCTTGTATAGCACTGCTTCCATAATTTAAAGTACACACAACATGTTCTCCGACCCCATATTAACAAGTCACGTATTAAAAGGCATTTTCTGAAGATACTATATCTTACTACGGGTATTGATTTCAGTGACATGACAAGTATTTTTCGAGATAATCATGTAGTTGATTATATTCCTTAACATTTCAAAATATCAGAAAGTCCTGTAATTTGTTATAAGTATAAAAAAACAAAAGAACAATTAGAAACATTATTTCCAACTACAACTGTTACGGGTAAAATGTAACAAGAAAGGAAGTAAAACCAGCAGCACATGTTTTTAAAATATAATCAACAAATGCATTTAAATACTACAGCGAAAATGAAAAATATTCACATATAAGCAAGTGTCACTTTAATCTGAATTGTCAAGTGTCCCTTTAATCAAGGTTGTCAAGTGTCCCTTTAATCCAATTTCACTTCAAGTATTTCCTTGTTTGTTAATTCACAGAAGTCCAAATGCCCAAATAATGCAATAATCCAGTGTCACTAGATGAGCACAATATATATTTTTATATCCTCTCACAATATATCTTAATTCACTTTTCAATATATTGTAAATCCTCAATTAAAATAATGATCCTGATATTTAAACTTTGACTAATACTGAAACCATACACCAATACCAAAAGGCTGTATTTATACTAACATGGAATGTCGTAGAACATTAGAACAGTCCAGTAAGATAAACAATAAATACTGAAAAGTGGATCCCTTGGAAGCAACAACCACAAACAAGAGATAAAAATAGCAGACTTTAACACTCATATGATGTATCATATGATGTAAAAAATACTTTAGAAATTACTAGAAGTCTGGCCTAAAAATAGTACACAGTACTACACACTCCTACTATTTATATATGTGCTATTAATAGAAATAAGTATACAAGTCGAACAGGAAATGCAGCTCTCACAGAACACAATAAACCCCAAAACACTCAAAACGACAAACAGGAATGTCAATGTTATTAAGGAACAAACACAAAAAGGGCTAGACACAAATTGACAGCACGAATCAATAAACATGTACACTTATATAGCATTATAAACATGAGTGTAACACAACAAAATAGTTTCTGACCTTAATATAGTAAATAACACTCCGAATGAATGTGAGTGTAATACTTCAAAAATGTGCTATGCTCCAGCAGGTCATGCCATCACTGGTACTTTTGATGTTGTAGATAGACGTATTCAGCATCCGTTTTCTAAATGTTCTAAATATTGATTAATGCATGCCGTGCTCAGATCGCCCAATCCATTGATGATGTTAGTATAAAATGGTTTCGTAGAGATCATACGGACTCAAACTCTCTTTCTATTTGGAAAAAATCCATTTTTAAAATATAGATAAACGTTTTATCTTGTATACTACTTAACCCTCTACTTCCTCCCAGACCTAGGTTTTCGTTTCATAATTTAAAATCGGGAATTCAAGAATTTCATAATACATTTTAGTTCCTGCTGATAAAGCAGCTAACAATGTAATTATTGTTTATCGTCTACAGTACGTCAATGTTTTATCTATGGAACTCAGTAGCAATAATTCGCATACTCCAGTTCATTCTACTGAGGATAATGTTGTTTCAACACATATCACTCAGTGCACTACTTTCAAGGCTGGGGTAGACGAAAAGCAAAACAAACTGCCAACTATGTTCTTGATTCCTAATTTACATAAATATAAAGCTCGCTTTATTTCGAATTATAGTGCCTGCACCACCACAAATATCACTCAGTGCACTACGTTCAAGGCTGGGGTAGACGAAAAGCAAAACAAACTGCCAACTATGTACTGGATTCCTAATTTACATTAATATAAAGCTCGCTTTGTTTCGAATTCTAGTGCCTGAACCACCACAAATATCTCCAAGCTTTTAACTTCTTATCTTACTGCGTTAAAGATCACGTTAAAAATATTGTGCTAAAACGTATGAAAACTTTGGGATTATTTGCTTTATTTCGAATTCTAGTGCCTGCTCCACCACAAACATCTCAAGCTTTTAACTTCCCGTCTTACTTCCGTTAAAGATCACGTTAAACAATATTGTGCTAAAATTTGCAATAAAAGTCAAGTTTCATCTATAAGCGCAGCAGATAATACATAAAATGGATCCACTATTTCTTTAAAATCCGATATACGAAAAAAATCCAAATAATATTGGTAAGTGTCCCTTTTATCTGAATTGTCAAGTGCCCCTTTAATCACAGTTGTCAAGTGTCCCTTTAAAAAGTCAAACTTGACTTCAAGTCTGTTGTTTATTAATTCATTATAGTCCAACTGTCCAAATAATCCAATGTCACTAGATGAGCACAATATGTTTTATCCTCTGACAATATATTTTTCAATTCACAGCATCCAATATTGTGTAAATCCTCAATTAACATAATGAACCAGGTACTTCACTTTGAATATTAATACTGAAACACCTCGGAGTTATTTTAATGTCAGCCTTATATAGCACGGAACATTCTAGGTTAAAGAATGTTCTGTAACAATCTACACACCTCATTATGTAAACCATAATTTAGAAATTACTAAAATATTATATAAACGCTGGATGTCAATCAAACAGTCTGTTGTAAATATAGTACACAATTCAGCTATATATTGTTGTGTAATTAATAGAAACAATCTGACAACTGGATCAATAAACATGTTCACTTATATAGAATTATATTCGTGAGGGTAACAGTAACGTCCACAAGTTGGATACTTTGGCGGTAACATACAGACGTAGGGAACTTTGATAACTTTGGGGATAACGTACAAATGGGAAACGTAGAAATAGGGTACTTTCGGGGATGGGTGTGTAATGTACAGAAATATGTTACTTTGGGAGTAACGTACAGAAGTAGGGTACTTTGAGGGTAACGTACAGAAGTAGGACACTTTGGGGATAACGTACAGTAGTAGGGTACTTTTGGGGTAACGTACATAAGTATGGTAATGTGTGGGAAACGTACAGAAGTATGGTACTTTGGGGTAACGTACAGAAGTAGGATACATCTGCCTTTTAAACTACAGCCCTATTTTTCAAATAAAAAATTGCCTAAAATGAAAAAAAAAAAAAATAATAATCTGTTTTCCTTTTTTCTCTAGGTCTGTGAGCTCGCAGTGGATATACTAAAGGTGTGAGACCTTTTTAAGTGGAAATCGGGCGATGAAATGGTGTACTAGATCATTACGACCAGCGGTAAAATATCATATATTCTTGGATAAGCACACTGACAACATGTAAGGTAAGGTCGAGTTTATAAAATAATACAATATTTTAATTATTGGATTTTGAGTGTGTGCGTATGTGTATGTGTATGTATGTGTGTGTGTGTGTGTGTGTGTGTGTGTGTGTGTGTGTGTCCGCTTGTGTGTTTGCTATATAAATACGAATTTAAATAATTTATTGAGGTTTATTTAAAAAGAATACTTGTTTGAATACATTTATAAATGCTTTGTGAAATGTTTTCTTGATTTGATTTGATTTTAAATCAAAACGTTTTCAGAGCTTATTTCTCATTGATTTCTCATTTTAAATTACTTTGAAAGAAGATAACGCCTTAAACAGAACCTCTTTCTGGGAGTTAAGATGCACATGTACTAAAAGAGTATTTACTGGTTAATGCTTTCCAAAATATTTGGGATGAAAAAAAAAAAAAATGTTTTCTTTTTTGGAACCTCACTTAGCCGAGATATCGTTAAATTAAAATGTTGTAATGTACACAGTGGATTATTTCATATTAAAAACGACTTAATCGTGTTCTTAGTGAAGAATATTTATAGGTTATTAAATTTAAATTTATGCGAAAGAACGAGTCCATGTATCCCAATATAAATCTAATAACCTTTTTATTGCATGTGCATTTTTAAATTAGAACCATAAAACAGGTTGTAACATTTTATTGTCACCAAAATCATTCATTTGAGACAAACATAGTGTCGTTACATCGTGGAACTTTCACAATGAAAATCAACAATGTTTACATCACGTGACATACTTTCTTTGACAGAAAATTGCACCAATCACGAACGAGTATACATGTACATTACACACCTAATACATTCTATACATACAGCGGCTACGTCACAACTGACGATAGGCCTCTATACTAAGACGCATTACAGCAAAATATGACTTGTCTACATACGCATACGCATAACCGCCAACGGATTACTTTATATTTCAATAAATTGTTTATAATTCATTTTGTAACAAATTATTTGTTTGTACAAACACGGGAGTTCATAGTTTAATAAGTAAAACCTAATGCTTTTATTTACCATCATTTTACCGTCTAAACATAACTCTTTCTCTTTCATGACTTTTGAAGTACTTTCATTTTCGATTTATAAATAGGCATTATGCTAATTAGCCTCGAGCTACTCACGAGGCTGCGACAAACTATTTAATAAATTATATCGGTCAACTTGTGACAGATATTGGTCTAATTATGGATCTGACACGGGTAAGTATATAGAAACCTGTCAAAATTAGAAGATAGTGGCCAGTTCTCCCCAAGATATAACTCGCAGCAGACGGTATTATTGTTTACACCGCCATTGATTACCGGCATGCTTTGCTCAGAATCACACATGTCAGTCGCGCAGCGACACCTGTCGGACACAATGCACCTAATATGACTTTACTGAACGTCAGTATGAGCGAATATTGACGTTTCCTGTTACATTGAAAGTAAACGGTGCTTGTAAATGCGCATGCAGTACAATTGTCTACAAATAATTTCGATCATACAACGCACATTTTACAGGAACACACGGCACTATTTTTTAGTGCTGCTGTTTGATCACCAGAGCCTTTATCTTGTTGCGGCATCCATCGGTCCGTCCGTAAACTGTTGTGGACACTGCTCTTCTGATATTTTAAAGGATTTTTTATGACACATTACAGCAATGTAAAGCTCTTGATAGTTTGTCATATTAAAGGGAATGTTATTATTCCGAATTCTGAAAAAAGTAGATATAAAAATCGAACAGGAAAAGTAGCATTCAAGGACGACAGTCAACCACAAACACACACAGAAACAAAGAACAACTTTAAAGATGAATAAACAACACGATAAGACATCGCACACACAAAAGGGTTGACAATAGGGCTACCACCTTGGAAAGGTCAGTGGCAAAAAAGGCCGCTAGGGCTTTAAACCATGGTGAGAATGATCATTATCAAGCCTAGCTATTCATATCGTCACCATATCCCGGTTGAATGATTTTTGACAGAGTTATGGCCTTCTAAAGGTTTTTATAGACAAACTTTATCCAGATTAGTCTCTTCTGAACTCCTTGACGGATTTCAACGAATCTTGGTGGGGATGATCAGTACCAAGCCTAGTTGCACTTGTCATTTTCATGTTCTGGTTGAATAATTTTGGCAGAGTTTTGACCTCTTAAAGGTTTTAAGACACTAACTTTGTATAGACTAGTTCTCCTGAACCCCTGGCTGGATTTCAACGAAACTTGGCAGGGATGATCAGTACCAAGCCTAGTCCCGTATGTCATCGACATGTTCCGGTTGAAAGATTTTTGAAAGTGTTGTGGCCCCTTATACATAAACTTTATCTTAAGTTTATAGCGCGTCCAGAGGCCCTCTTGTTTGCAGATTCAAAGGCAGATAACTTACGTTGATACCATCAGATAATGTGGTAAACAAATATGTCCAAGATCTTATTTTTATAACAGTTTGGTTCAGATCAATTAGAAAATTAAAATGTTTGTATTGTATCGTAACAATGCCAAATTATGAAATGTTCGATAATTCAAGACCATCTTGGGTCTCTTGTTTTAAATATGCTATATTTTGTCAAGTTAACACGATGATAGGGCCTCGTTTTTAATCTGATATTTACCAAACTTGGCCAGATTGTTGATATCAGCAGCTAGATCGGATCAGTAACACTGTAGTTATGAACGTTGATTTTTTAGATCTACTAGCCGAAGGCCAGCGGAGCTTATGGGATGACGAGTTGTCCGTCGTCCGTCCGTCGTCCGTCGTTAACTTTTGTCTCGATAAGACGATAGGGCCTTCATTTTTGACCCGATCTTTACCAAACTTTAACAGGTTGTTAATATAAATGAAAGCTCGGACAAGTTTAAAAACCAGTTAGCTCGGATTAGTAACAGCGGAGTTATGGTCCTTGATTTCGTTAAACACGCTATATTTTGCCTCGTTAAGACAATAGGGCCCTTTTTTTCATCCAATCTTTACCAACCTTTACCAGATTGTTAATATCAATTAAAGCTCGAACAAGTTCGAAAACCAGCCAGATCGGAACAGTAACAGCGGAGTTATGGCCCTTGAATTAGTTAAAATGTTATATTTTGCCTCGTTAAGACGATAGGGCCTTCATTATTCATCCGGTCTTTACCAAACTTTACCAGATCGTTAGTATCAATAAAAGCTCGGACACGTTTGAAAACCAGCCAGATCAGACCAGAAACAGATGAGTTATAACGATAGGGCCTTAATTTTTCCTTCGACTTTTACCAAACTTTACCAGATTGTTAATAGCAATGACAGCTCGGACAAGTTCGAAAACTTTAAAAAAAAGTAAATTGCAGTCACTCGCTTCATTGATGTTATAAGTGCCATGTTAGCCAGTAGAGCGTCACAGGTCCTCTTGGGCCTCTTATTTATCTGATCTTTACCAAACTTTACCGGATTGTTAATATCAATGAAAGCCAGATCTGACCACTAACAGCGGAGTTATCGCCCTTGATTTAGCTAAAAATGCTATATTTTGCCTCGTTAAGACGATAGGGCCTTCATTTTTCATTTTATCTTTACCAAACTTTAATAGATTGTTAATATCAATAAAAGCTCAGTCATATTCGAAAACCAGTTATATCGAACCAGTAACAGCGGAGTTATGGCCCTTGCTTTAGCTAAAAATGCTATATTTTGCCTCGTTAAGACAATAGGGCCTTCATTTTTTATCTGATCTTTACCAAATTTACCAGATTGTTAATATCAATGAAAGCTCGGACAAGTTCGAAAACCAGCCAGATCTGACCACTTACAGCGGAGTTATGGCCCTTGATTTCGTTAAATATGCTATATTTTGCCTCGTTAATACGATAGGGCCTTCGCACTTATCTCCTACTAATTACATGCTGGGTTTGAGTGTGGACGATTTCTGCACATACAGTCTAGGCCGTTAATCCCGTGAACAACTGTCAGCCTGAGGGTATTTATCGATGGCAACATGATTTCCAGTCTTACGACCCTCAATAAAACTCTCACGGTATAAACGAGTAAGAATTCAAGACAAGTTACCCGGTCGAGATTAAAAGATTACGCTATAATTGATAAATGTATTGTAAACATTAAAACAAGGAATCAATCATTCACAACACGAATTGACTTAATTAGTGTGAAACCAATGTATTGAACACTATTAAAACTAAGAATTAATAGACTGGGAACATTTAACACATAATAGACATATTTCTTACTTTATGTGGGTGGGTGAAATATGCATATGTAATGCTAACATTGATAAAAGCTAGACAAGGTCTATTAATTCCATATTTTATTTAGAATGGTGTATATGTATTAGTTAGAGGCTATGAAGTGAAATTTTAACAATTAAGAAACCATAAGGGAAGGAGCGCAGCGACTGACCGGGGTTTCTTGATTGTTAAAATTTCACTTCTTAGCCTCTAACTGACTTAGTGTTTGCCCTACTTTTTCCCCGCGCTTCTACGAAACCACGCGCGCTTCTACTAAATCCGCCTCCTTGTGTCCAAAAAGCGCGTGCCATTTAGTAAGCGATTACTTAATGATTAAATGGTTAAAACTGGTGATCGTTAGAAATTTACATGAATAAGTTCGCCATTTTTTTAAAATTCCTCACCGTCTGATTGGAAGAAAAAGTAGGGCAAACTGTATATGGTTAAATAAAATAAGGAAAAACATATTTAACTTGATTTGTTTTGTTTAAATACACACATTGTATTTCTCAAGCGCTTCAAGCTGACAGAAAGATGACATAGGTCGCCCGACCATCTGAATTACGGGTACACATGAAGTACTGACCTTCTTAAAATCATTCACAACACTAATTGACTTAATTAGTGTGCACCTATGTACTGAACACTATTAAAACGAAGAATTAATAGACTGGGAACATTTAGCACATACAAGCGTTATTCCTTTCTGTAAGCGGGTGGGTGAAATATACTTACCTAATGCTAATATTGATAAAAATTAGACAAGTTATATTAATTCCATCTTTTATTTAGAATTGTGTATATAGTTGAATACATTAAGGAAAACATATTTAACTTGATTACCTTATTTTATTGTCAACCCTTTTGTGTTTGAGATGTCGTTTGCATTTTTTATTACTTTTGCCTTTTCGTTTGTCTGTTTGCGTGTTTGTTTTTGTGTTTTGTGGTTGACTGTCGTCCTTGAATGCTGCTTTCCCTGTCCGATATTTTTAGCCTTCTTGCTAATAGACTACAAACACACTGTATTTCTGAAGCGCGTCAAGGATAGGCATGCTGATTCGAACCTTCATGCTGCTGTTAGAGCATTCCAAAATTGGCACACACTGTCTGTGCTTTTTAGGCATATTGGGACAGCCTTGCCTCTCCGCACAAAGCCACTGGTTGTATCACAGCTTGTGAAGCAATGTAGTGAGGGCAGTAAAAAGCAAATATCAGACCCCTTAACCTCTACAATTTGTTTTACATTCAACATTCTCCTTGTTTTAATAATCACAATGCCAAACATCACATATGGTTGTATTTATGGAACACACTGTGCAAGCAGGATCAGTACGTCTGTTTGAGGAGAACGTACCACGATTGTTTCTCATGTTGGTGAAAATTTACAGTGATATACTCTTACCGATGTCTGCTTCCTGCTATTATGAAAACAGATCTTCCTAATCATCAGCGGTGACGGATATGTCATCTGCAATGGTAAGCCGAGGACATCTTCTCCTAGAAAACATGGATTTCACGGCCTTGGAGCTTTGATGCATATTTGATTCTTTTCCACTGGCCTCAAATGAGATTAATGAATAGTTTAGTATTGTCTTGATTACTCTGGAAACTCTTCAAATCACAATGGGTCTTCGTGTTTGGTACTGAAAACAGGGAAGTTGGGGTGTTCTCACCTCTTGTACTCAAACTAGTTGATAGATCTACGGACCTAAGTGTATTTCACAAAGTCGAATCAATGTGCTTTGGGAAGTAGTTCAAACACCAGCTCTGCCAAGTCGTCAAAGTCTGAGGTGTTGCATTACCTTCAAACACATACACAACATATTTAGTAGGTTGATGTGCAGTTGTCTCAACTGATGCCTATAAGCAGCGGAGCAATTTGGCTCTGTCAGTTCTAACTGAATTGCCATCAGCTGTTGCAAATCGGGACCATGGTACTGAGCCTAGAGAATATGATAGCGTCAACTTACGATTTATCTTTTGCCTGATCAATCATGGAACCATTTAACCAAATATAGTGTGTTCTGCTTTGATCTATATCGGTTTGTTCTTTGTGTAAGTTTTCTGGGTACATCAGTTGATGAAAACGTTTACAGTTTGGCTCTCTTGATTGGATCGTGAAATAGGATAGAATCGGCGTGTCAATTAACAAGTAATTGACAAAATATTTCATGACCTTCTCATCCTGATGATGTAATGGATCATCAGCAATATCATTCTGTCCTGGCACACCTGACGATCGCCAGTATAACTCGTAGTCCTTGATATCAACTCGAAATGAGTCTGTTCATGACAGATTCGTTGCTCTTCTGAAGCCTTTGCAAAACCTTTGCAAACCTTTTCAAACTTTCATTATCATAACCTTTTAAAATATAAAAGTAGTTTAAGAACTCTACTGCGACAAGGACTAACACAACCTGACTTTTATGGTGATGTGATTTACACACTTCGTAAGATACTTGTTCATGATCACTTTTATACAATCTTTATAAAATTGTTAAAATGTTTATCAAAAGAGGTTATAACCCTACCATTGTGCAACGCACTGAATGTTTAGTGGTGGACCCATTTACAGTTCGCCACTATGCTTTCCTCTTTGATTGTGCGATGACCGGGCAGATCGTGAACCCTATGATGGCGTCTACCTAAATCCTTATAGGACGGTAGCGTTTGATATTTGTCTTTAATATTGTCTTGTCGTAGTTGTTCTTTGTTTCTGTGTGTGTTTGTAGTTGACAGTCGTCTTTGAATACTACTTTTCCTGCTCGATTTTTATATCTTCTTTTTCTTATTTGTTCTTAGTTGTGGGTGGATGCAGTTCTTTGAACGAATAGCGGCTTATGATGTCATAGTTGCCATCTTGAGACTGGCCTCTTTGCTCCGCAGTGACTTGTATTGACCAATGTTTATACTCAAATAACCTTGGACATAGGTGGTAGAGTGAAAATATATGCACACCAAGGTCATTTTCATTTGTGTTTATCTTTGATAAGAGTTAGTATTACTATTAGTATTGTGTCACAAAAACCAGAATAAGACAAGACTAAATACTTTCGGTGGAGACGAAATATGAATATACTTTGGGGTTTGTCTCAAAAGCAGGATACATTGTAACAAAAGGAAGATTCCATAACTAGTAAAAAAAATCATGTTCAATAACCGATAAACTCACAGGAGTTTATTTAAACGTGCTATTAATATTTTTCTGATTTATGTACCATTTTAGAAAAATATTTATTTATTATTTATAAAAAATCTACTAGCTAAAATCGGTTCTCACTAGCATTTTAATTCAAGTAATAACGGGACGTAAATTCTGTTTCAAAATAGTGTTTTAGTATATGTAAGATGTTTATTATGTGATAACTGACTATATACTAGACTGTCACTGTACAGTACTGTTTACTGCACTGTTTCAGCTGTTTGTTATAATTCATTATTGTGTTGATGATAAGGTAATTTTCCTGTATGAAACTATGAATTGTGAACCTTACCTAATAATAAAAATGAGTATTAACAAGACACATATCAGAGTTATATTTATTTTATCAACATCTCGTCATTTTGTCTTTTGAAAAACGAAGTGATTTTTCGAGATGATAATTGATTGTGTAAAGTCCCGAGTTATCTTAACGGAAGTTGATATCGATTCATTGCGTATAGACGCTTGCACTAGTCTTGTTTACTGGATAAGCGTCAATCTGATACAGACTGCATTTATTTATTTTCGTTTGACAATGAGTTTCCGCAAATAATCATGTGGAATTGAAGAGAGGTTTGACTACATATTATGTCTTCAGACCATTTGTTGGTTCTGTCAGTCTGTCGTGGGTGATATTCAATCAAGTGTGTGCTATTTATTTCTACTCGCAGAAAAAAGCAAGTGCTCGAAATTTTCAGTAGCAATCTAAAAAATCAACTCGCATTTTGCGAGTCCGTAAGAGTGAAATTCGACCCCTGCAGGCTGCCAGTCAGTCAGTCAGTCAATCAATCAATCAACATATTATTGAATAGCACTTCATTTAATATTAAGAAGTTATTAAACGGCAATGGCGTGCCTTACGTGGTTAATGAAACGACTCATAATATATTGGCACGAGGGCTTTAGTCAGAGTGCCAATATATTATTAGGAGTGCCAATAACCACTTAATGCACAACATTGCCGTTTAATGCCATTTTTATTATATACCTGTTAAAACTCATTATAATATATCTGTAACCATTTTACTGACATATTTAAATTCGTTACATTTTCAAATTTCAAATTAATGATTAAAAAAAAAAGATTTTTTTTTGCAAATTTCAAATTTACCATGGGCAGATCCAGGGGGAGGGGGCGATGCCGCCCCTTTCTCCCTAAAACCTGGACAAGTATGTTTACACCTGTCATAAAAAGACCAACACCCCCACTCCGCCAGCCAATAATCAGGTGAAAAATAAGTTTTTTGGAGGGGTTTTCTGCATGTTAACCCAAAGAAGATGTTTACGCCCCTCTAAAAAATGGCACATATGTTTTTTGTTTTTTTTGTTTTGCTTGTCAACCAATTTGTGGGAAAAAAACGCCCCACCCCCACACCTAGTATGAAATCCTAGATCCGCCCCTGTTTGCGACTACGTAAAAAAAGCAGGTTAATGATTTTTTATGATATACCTGTTAGAAATAAAATTCAAAAGATTATTTATTTATTATGCTAGCCCTCTCTCGCCAGCCATTTCGTTTACGTCGAACCGCACATTAACAAAAACTCTTTATCTGACGTCAGTGCGATTCATGGCGTCATACACGTTGAAAACATTCGTGACGTTTTCCGGAGTTATTTCTGCACGGCAAATGCCGTTCCAATAACCGGTTATTGTGCACGCTTCCGTTATAGAGCTCCGGTTACATTGTTTGCCCTATATAAATGTGTTACTATTTATAGTAAGGTATATACTAATCCTGGTGACATGGGTTATAAGCCAGACTTTAAGCATCTTGATGAGTTTGTGATTTTAGATCAGAGACCATCACTGTTTAGTGCTAAAACAATGAAACAAAACAGAACCGTATTTTTGAAGTCTTCGATGTACATGACACATTGACTTTGATGTTATTCTTCAGGGGCTGTTATCTTAGTTTACTATCATTGACCATGACTTGTTTTGGCTTTTTAGTTTATAAAACACTGATAGATAAAATCAATATAGTCAGATATTGCAAAACATATACAGGGTTATACCGTGATTAGCAAACACAAATAAGTCGCCTCATTTGATACTCGCATTTAGCAACATATATCTACAACTTGAATATTCTTTTATGCGAGCAGTGTATTATAGTGGAACGCAAATAATTGCTCATAATAGCATAGTGCATGAATGAAAGAAATATCTATCTTCCCCGTTTAAATGGCACTTAAAGCTACAGAATATGTATTTAAATCGTTTTATTCTTTGTAGGCGTGTCTTTAGTTGTAACTTCATGTTCACTAGCTCATGGCGAACTCGGGTATTTAAACGATCAAGTTTACCGCGGGACATTTACTTTATAAACATCGAGCAGTATACATCGTATTTGTACACAGGTAACATTATGATTTACAATAAAAAACGGTTTGCCTCTGTCGTGACTCGAACACACGACCTTCTAATTTACAGTCCAACGTGCTTACCACTAAGCTATTGCGACTTCTTAAGAATATTGTACTTTTATTAGCATATGTTATGATGCAAAATGTTGACTGTCGTCCTTGAATGCTACTTTTCCTGTTCGATTTGTATATCTACTTAATATATTTGAACGGCAATCAAAATACATCAGTATGTACTCCATCGTCTCGCACAAGTAAATAGCCATGTGCGATGTAATACAACTTATAATATTATTAATTTAACTAAGATTCCGTCTCAAAATTTTAATCTCGATTTTGTAATTAGCGGATGAAACGTTTGTGCGCGTGCGTTTGCTATAGCTATTACGTATTGACTATTTAGTGTTAGAAATGCTTCTACATACCGTCAAGAGTCTCTGGTGTAGTGGTACAATCTTAATGTTACAAATAAAACTGCAATATACCTGGTTCAAATCCCATACCGGCCAACTCCGTTTTTATGCAATATATTCTGAAGCCGTATACTGTACATGATGTACTGATAAAATGTGATTTTTACGCATACCGACGTATTGGTCATTCGCCGAACTGAAACTACTTCACCCGTGACTTATTCATATTCATGAGTTAGTATCAGTTTTAGTATAGCGCCTGTAGCTTTAATACAGCATGATACTAAATTACAGAATTTCAATGAAGAGTCACATCTATATAGATATATCGTTTCTTTCTGTTATACTGTTTATATCGCTCTGTGCGTGCACTTTAAACGTAGGGACAACTAAGTTGAACAGATTAGCCATCTTTAGTAGAATAAGTAGTGTCATTTAAACCGTCAATTGCTCATAAATTAAAATGGAATTATATTAGTTGATAACCGTAATGTTTTATAGTATATACGAACATGTTTTGTTTTGTCAGATCTTTAAGATATTGAACTAGCGCATAATCACTGTTACAACATATGCATTATGACCGCAGATAAGAGTGTCAACTTCATACTACACACAAAGCACACGTAACAACAAGCATATCTTCAAAACACGAACAACTTAATGGTAATCGCTGAAAACCTTCTTTCAGTATTTATTTAGGAGATCAAGCCTTTATCTTTGTATGGTGCGCGGTCGTTTTAGTTATTATTTTAGTATTATGGCGGAATTGACATATTCAAACATTTAAAGGTACGCGTGTGAACTACAAATATTTGTAAATTTGAAGATATTTGCGATTTAACTCTGAGTTTTGTTTGTCTTCATTTAAACACATTTTTAATAATAACGTCTCAAATATGGTTATGGTTGACGTTTTTTATAAAAGTCGCGTTGCACTCAATTTTGAACATGTTTAGCATCCCAGAATGTTAGTTTTAGTCACATGCAATTATTTTTTACAGCACACTGTTCATCTTGACGAGACCTTTCATCATCCATTATATCATTTAAATTAAGCTGCAAACTCTTATTTATAGAAAGTTCTATTTCTTTCGCCGCTTTTTTACCGCGGACTTTCAAGACAAAAACGATATCAAAGCCATTTATCTTTTAAACGGCACGATACAAAACTGCACAGTTCCGCCTCAAGTTATGTTGCCTGCCATGACTGATGATATTAATGTATTAAGTCTTTCCCATTATGGACTTAACGTATGCTAAGCATCTTCTACGCATACTCGTGTTATGGCGTTACGAATACAGTGCTTCGGAATCAACAGTAATGGTTCTAAATAAAAAATAAATTTGCCTATAATAATGCAAACAGAGGATGGATGCTCGGCAATGACAATGCCAATGAAGTTTTACAATTTATTCATTTGGGAATAACATGCAGTCAATACTTGAAATTAACAGATATTATAAAGTCGTGTTACAATACACTTAGAGGCACACATTTTAGCTTGGTAAACTCTGGTCTGTTTGGCAATGGCCTGCATCCACTAAAAGGAGATGTACAAATCGAACAGGAAAAGTAGCATTCAAGGACGACAGTCAATCACAAACACACACAGAAACAAAGAACAATTTTAAAGATGAATAACAGGCCAGATATGACATCACAAACACAAAAGGTTGACAATAGGGCTACCGCCTTGGAACGGTCAGTGGCAAAAAAGGCCGCTGGGGGTTTAAACCAGGTTCTAGGGTGCACCAAACTTCACACTTACCCTACTATCATCCCAATGAAACGGGACAGTGTAAAGAAAGAAATCCCCGCCATGTAACAAATTACAATGATGTGTTTTTCCAAAAGCTCAATAGGGCAATGAATGTTGGTCAGTTTGAGTATGCGTGATGTATTAACAATAGAGAGACCACATAGACTATGCGTTAAACATATGCAAGGTTTTCATATTATAACAAATACTGATAAAGGTGATCCTTTGGGACCGACAAACAAAATTAAGAGAATAAATCAGCGGACACGGTTTTATTGAGAATGGAAGAAGCAACACCTCTCACGTCCCCTAGCTCCGGCTTAAGCGGTATTCTACTTCAAAGCCACCTAAATTGGGCTCGTTGGTCTCAAAGGACCAGTACAAATAACACTACTGATTCGTAGCACGGGGAGACTTTTTACAGCCGCCACACTGCACTAAACGAGCGCATTTTCTTATGTTGGAATGTCGGGCTGTTAGTATTACCAGAGTTCGCAGAGTTTGGTGGACTCCGGGTATTACCAGAGGTCGCCGGGTTTTGTGGAATCCGGGTAGTTTGCCGATTTCTTACTAGATGTAGCAGATGTAGAAGTAGTTTGAGGCTTGGGAGCCAACGGAGGCTTTTGAGAGGATGACTTTGTGTAGAAAGGACACAAGTTTGGGTTTGGGAAAATGAAGATGTTTTGGAAGTATTAAGATTATCGCGAATGGTCTTAGAGTAAGTGTCGGAGTCATAAGGCCAGGTTATCTCAGTCTGCATCTCGATATACCTGGTAAAGTTCTTCTCCACAACCCTACTCATATCGGCGTAATATTTACCAGATGGAATGGGTGGAGTAAGACTCTCAACACATGTTCTAGCCTCTGGGAAATAGAGATGTTTTCTATTTTGATTTTCTGAATTTCTCTCGTGTGCTTCCTTTTTAGACGGTCTTTTGAAAAAGCCCCGTGGGCCCCATTGCAATTAACGCAAGAGGCGGAATTTGTGCAGTTAGAGAAATCGCTTGCACCTTTCTCGATGATGCCCACAATGTTGGAAATTGAAACATGTGAGAGGGTTCGGATTAAAAGGATCTACTGGTAGAACAATAACTCCATTCTAACTAGTCTTAGGAAGAGTTGGTGCGCTGCAAGTAAGCACGAATGTATTAGAAGGAGTGGGAATGTCGCCCGGCCTTGTATTCAAACGTACTTAACCTTGTGAGTTAATGTCAATAGTTATTTACTCAAGGGTGCAGTGCTCCAGTTCCCTATAGCGCACAACATCCTTTGATGGTTTCAGAGACATATGAGGTATCACCTCAGGAATATTCAATTTGACAAAGGTCTTGATTTTTAGAATATAGTCAAGCTCATTAAAATCAAACCCTTCATCACGCTACGATACTCTACGCTACAAGGATCTAATAAAACTGCATTGGAGGTCACGTCAGATTGACCATACACTTAGCCTACAAAATCTCTAGGTATTGAGAGTAGATTGTACGTTAGCAATCTCAATAATCTCGGTACATTATTTATTTGCTGAAAATTTGTGAAATTGACACATTTTAAGGGATATCAGAATTTGGGTTCCATGGGAGCCCAGCGGTTACAGGAACCAATATTACTTAAGCAGCCCTTAAGATAATGCTATAAGGAAGCTCGTGGCCAAATTTGGTTGTGCTAGGGTAAGAAATGTAAGAGATATAGACTTGTAAAAACAGCTTACACGCATAATTTGATGTGAAATGGGACACATTATAAGGGATATCATAATTTGGGTCCCTTGGGAGCCCGTGGGTTACAGGAACCAAAATTGCTTATTCAGCCCTTAAGATAATTCTATAAGGAAGCCCATGGCCAAATTTGGTTGTAATAGGATATAGGAAATGTAAGAGATATAGGCTTGGAAACACAGCTTACACGCAAACCTTGATGTGGGACGCCGACGCCGAAGCCAGGGTGATTACATAAACTCTCTTAATCTTAGAATAGTCGAGCTAAATATGGGAGAGTCGTCTTGTTTTTCAGACTGAACTATTTCTTTAACAATAAATAAATACTACGGCAATGTGGGCCTAGTTTAGTGCATATCTACATGCAAATAGGAAATGAAACACTTTATGATCGATTTATTCATAATTAGATTGGCGCCTTATACTTCTTCCATATTACATTCACTGACAATCCCTTTAAACTTCAAAAATAATGCTGTCATCGAAAGCTGTTTCATCGAGTATGTCCTTTATTTTTTAAGTAATTCTATCATCAATCTCAGCAGTTAAATACTCTATTTATTACATTTTAAACATGTTTATGTATGATTTTATTGAATGTTATTGGCGTATGACGTCGACGTCAGCAACACTTTTTTTGACGTCATAACTCAACGTCACAGTGATTTTTGTGTTCAGAGTATTTATAAATATTTAGGGATTATGAAGTGTCTTTCAGTCTGAAATTCCGATGTTTCACCAACAGAAATGTAAAATTTATTTTAAACGTATGTATTTTAAATGAAAAAAACTTATATCTGTGTTATGTAAGAAAAAGAATAAGTCATAGTAACGCGGTTTGGATTATGTAATTTCAATCCGCACGAGTATCACTGATTTGTTCCGGCAATTGTTTGGGACACCAGACAAAATGACACAGTAAAGCAACAACAATGCTTTTTTTAAAATAAAATAATCGCCATTTTTACTGTCAAGGCGTTGAAATCATCGACAATATAATAAAATAATCGCAAATGTCATATATTCCCATTCACTATGTACAAGTAGCCTACATGTAGCTTTATTATACACAGTTGACTGGATCCTTCAGCATTCACCTTCCTTTTTTTTTGTTTGTGTCATCTGTTTCGGAATGAAACATCTCAACAGATTTGCAACTTCTGGTCACTCTTGGAATAAGTATTTAAAGACAGCTGATACATCTTCGATGCAGGAACAGTATATCAAGGTTTTCGGCATTCTGTTTTCTAGCAGAGCCTCTTCAATTCCCAGAAACGCCATTTCCACTATATTTTTATTTTAAATCTATCTTAATGTTTGATTTGTTTGACGAAAGCCTACTAGTGAGCGCATCTTCTATTATAACAATAAGGGATTTCACCACTTGTTTAACCGCTGATTGTACAATCATATGACACTCAGTACCAAAAGAGAGGCCTCCGCAACTTGCCATTAGAAGAAAACCACTTTCTGACTGCCTTATTGCCATTTGCATTGACTCTCCTGAAATAAAAACAAAACAATGTTTTTGGCCAAAGTAAAATAATGGTGTTGTTCCTGTTAAATACTAAAGCCAGATAGAGCATGCATGTCGCCTAACAGTCTTTTGTACATTATGTCTGAAAATGCTTCTACACTATTTTTAACTGGCACCGACATATCCTCAGTTTTTCTCATATAATGCGCTTTGGGAGAGTCGGTATGTATGATGATACTTATGATAACACTGATCTCACATCAACATCTGCACATGTTGGGCCAAAACAAAAAGACGGTTTGTTTCCTGTAACAGGCTTAACAAAAAATATTTCTAAACCAAAGGTTCACTGTCACTAACTTCATGTACAAAGTCCAGGAACATGTTTGACTGCTCAATTATCAATTTCACTACCCCTAATCCAAATCACTAAAACAATTATTTTTTGATTGATTGATTAATATTTTATTTTTCTCTATTGGAGAGCATACATATAGATAACAATACAGCAATTATATTAATTATAAATACAAGATGAAAACATATACACATATATACAAAGCATTAGACATAATTAAGATAAAATATGGCACAATAGTGACTACATACTATGTACATTATTTACTCCAGTAAATTATTTGTGTATTTCCTCCAGAGTAGGAGACTTACATAATATATTTAATTCACTACCCCTAATCCAAAACTCTAAAATAATTAGTTTGTGTGGGTTGGGTAAAGTATATAGTTTACTACATTTTTTCCTGATAAATAAATTATTGTTCGGCATTAAAACACAAGCAACAAACCTTACATCGAGCCCGCACATTAGAGATTATGTCACGATGTGACTTCAAGATCAATTGTCCATGCTGGCACTGCTTCGTCGCAAAGGATGTTCATTGATATTGTCATTTGATATGGTAAAAATTTACCAAAACCCGTTCTTTAAACTGCAACACAGTCTTTGACAGTCATCACTTTTTGTCGTTGTTCACGTTAAGAGTCTCTAAACTGAAATCATTTAGAATCGTTAGAAAGTTTTTTTCCGGAATCGCCATTCTGATGCTTGAATCGAAGTGAATATGAAACGAGTGATTTCATTGGTTGCATTTAGTTGATCTTCTCATGAATATTGATTAGATGAAAGGTCCTAGAAGCGGAGAGTATCTTATTTAGGATTTGATTTTAATGAGATTGGGATATTGTCAGAGTGAGATTTTCGGTCACACTCGACGAGAAGTGTTTTTTTTTCCGATTTGAGCTTTCACACACTCCTCGGCTCACCAGCAATGCCGAGTAAAGTCTTTGAAATGGCAAAATGAGAGTGTTTAGTTATAGGTTTTGATTCGTATACAGAGATAATATATAGAAATCGAGGTCAATTAAGGATACACTATGGTCTAGAGGGGTAACATGAGAGTTTAGGGATTATCTCTATGATCTGTATGAACAACAAAGGAGTGTAATATATCAAGTTCAAGCTACTAAAAGTACATTTTTAATCTGTATTATTTGAAATACTCAGTTAAAGCACAATTTGCCAATTCCAAACCTAAGCAGTTATTTCTTTTTATTTTTAGAAATTCATTTTCAGCATCAACACCGTTTCCCGAAATGATCCCACAATACGCAATGTTTGATCTAAATAACATTGTTGAAGCAAACGTATAAGGGATATTCTTTATTGACTATTTCAACAACTACTTTACTATGCCTCATTGAAATAGCATCTCTTCAACCAAAAGCTTCATTCATCAGTGACATATCAATTCATCAAAAAATGCTGATACGTAAGCAGCAGACAAACATCATACGACCTTCATGCCAAATCTTACATAATTTGACCAATAAAATCCAGAGATAAATAGAAAGATCCTTAGGCAATGTTTACACTATTTTACTTTTCAGGAAAGCCAAAAGACTAATTATGTAACAAATTTGTAGTATAGGCTCGATTGATCCTGGTTGCAGGCACCAGAAGTTTTAATGTAATATAATGACGTGAAAATATCTAACTCAAGAAAAGTCTTTAATATGTATTTTATTAAACTACTATCTAATTATATTTCACAATAAAACTATACACAGTTAAAAAACCAGAGTAAATATTCAACTTTGATTAAATGTACAAGTTACAATTCGTAAGCAGTTCTAACGTTCAAAGGTGCGAGCTTAGCAGTCAAAATGAATTCGAATTAATATCCATCAATCTGTAAGAATCTCCGACCAGTCTATAAGAATCTGACGAATGAAGGCAATCTCGTATCTTATATAACGTGGCTATGTCCCACCTTTGAACTGTCACATGTACCCTCGACCATGAACTCTAACCTCCGAAACTTGTTCTAGGACGCCAAATTTGGGGTCGATCGTACAAATCTCCTCTTTTTGGAGTAAACAAAATATTTAACATACTTTCCAAAATGCTGCTACAGGGTATTTATATAATTCTCCCAAAGTTGCCCCGGTCATTCCATTGTTTCAACAGACAAACCTCTACTTAACTAAAGGTTATGGTCATACTGTTACTAAATATATACTTAATTGGATTAATTAACTTTCATGCGCATCAGTCATGAACTTTCAGAGGAAATGGTCAAACCCATGTCTCCACACAAACAACGTAATTAAGCTACTTCTGAGATAAATGACAGAGGCCGTGAATGAATGTTGGCCACCTAGTTGTTCATGTACATGTAATGATCAGCCATGGGTGCAATATAATATCTTACTTTAAGACCTCCGAAGCTCACTATAACACAAATTTGGCTATATCTACTGGCTGAATTGATTCATCTTAACACTTTCAAGGTAAGGCAATCAGCGTCATGTATCCCCTATGCACATTGAAAGTAGGCGGATCTACTCTAAAAAAATAATGCATACAATTAAAGAAATAAATGTTGAACCAATAATATCGCTATAATCACCATCTTGTGACGTCACTATAAAGTATCATCTGACCACACTGGAACATTTGGAAACCGTTATGCTATTACAATCTCATTAGCGTGCCCTTCCAATCGAACGTAAAGGAGGAAGTATGAATAGAATGCACTGTCATGACAAATCTGGTCGAATGCATCATGATTAGCCAACAGGATTTTATGGTTTTGCCCTGATCAGCTATTCCAAAATTGTAAACAAATTAGGAATAAACAAATCTGAGTTTGTTTACATGTTTTGATTTTCTAATAACTCAAAATCTATACTAGCTACATATTTCAAACTTTGCAGATATTTGCAGTGTAATAAATACACCTAGAATGTGTTATTTTATAAAAAAAACAGCCAAAACAAACAGAAAACATTTATACCTTAGTGTATCTATAAGATGAGAGATGTCAGAGTCCGACTCCGGTCCAGGTCCATTTCTAAAACGTTTCCATCTAAAAGAGGAAGTTGATGGGTTAGCTGTAATTTGTGTGTATTTTGGCCCCATACTAAGAAATGAGTGTTCATTCTTCACGCTTTTCACCCATCTCGGAGTACAACAAGTGGACATTTTGCTTTGGATATCCGACAGACAAAATGTAAAGTAAACGCATCAGACACTCCATACCACCCATAGGACAGAACCCCTTGACAAAAACGTCAAAGAGACGCACTTATGTTCCGCGTTAAATGTGGCATGAGTATAGCCATATAGCGCTTATCCATACATGGTAAGCCTTCGCGCCACCGCCTTAAAGGATCTGTGCTGCAAGATGTTAAATATATAACAATACACATAGAATGTTAGTAAATGACTAAAAATTGAATGAACATTTAACTGATAGTCGATAATCCCTTGCAGCTTGCGAGACACACCGATTGATCAGATCGGGCCAATCTGACCGCTTGTCTAGGATTAAGTCCAAACAAAAGTGTTGTGTTGTAACGTGGACATAACTACCAAATTCAACATCACTCAACTACCAGGATTCCTTTCATCCAACGACACGGGTCGCCACACACGGTCAACAGGTGGGTTACTTTTCGGTGTGTGTGGGCGGAGGGAGGGGTGGGGGAGGGGGGCGGCGGGAGTCCTATCCCTCCGCTAAGTAACCAGCAATCGAAAGATTGTTATTACCACAAAGACTACCAACCTGAGGGTATGCAATTTAAAACTAATAGGACAGTTTGCTACGACTGTTGTTTTATTTGCGCAAGAATTATTATTGTGTGTCTTATGATTTTAAGTAAAACAAACAACCCATTTTTTTCAGAGCTAACTACAAAAGCAAATATGCACGAATAAGAAGAAGACGGTGAATGTGTGCAAATGTATTCATTTGATGGCAAGAAACGAAATACCATTGTTGTCAGAATAAAGACAGTAACATAGTGAACCATAATTATCAGACAGGTGAGGCAGCGATACACGGCGTGACCAAATGGGAGAGACAGGTAGGTCTGATACTACAAATAAACACATGTACATCCATTAGTCTGTATATTATCCTTACCCAAAAAATGCATAGGGTCTGAAACAAACACGTATAGCGAATATAAGACATTTACATTTTATTGACAGCCTGAATATATGATTAACAAATATAAGCAACCAAAACTGCCCCTTCGATTATGATCGATCGGGAATAATCGCAAATTGTCAGAATTATATATGGCGGAGAGCGAGTGCTAAAATTATTGCAGCTTATGGCCAAGCGCTTATTCATCACTGCACTAATATGCCCTGAATCGTCAAAAATCGTGCAGTGTGCTAACTTTTGATTTATCTAAAGAAACGTTTCTTACAATAATTAATTTGTAAAACAAACTAAGGGGTCCACTGATATACATGTCTTCAGAAACAATTAACTCTTCAATATACTTTTTTTATTAAGGAATTTTTAAACATTATTTTCATCAATATATACCAGTGATGCTTTTAAATTTAAATTGCAATATACCTGATTCTCAAATATTGAGTGCTCAAGATGTGTCTAACAGAAAAAGTGATGACTTCTTTAAAATAAACTACAAACACAATTACAGGATTTAACCAATGCTTAAAATAGTTAAAATAATGAATAATCTGTATGCTTTCATTGAGGACACTACGAAATCTTCAAATACAACAAAGCGGTTTAAACAGTTATAACAGTAAACCTCAAACATGTCTTTGTTTTGTTAATATAAAAAAATTAACATTCTAAGCAGGAAATATGGATTCAGAGCATAACTATTTACATTACTGAATGTATAATTTATACATAGATACAAAAGACGTTGGCTGTACCAACAAACAGTTCAATATGACATTTTAATGAACACGTATTTAATTTTAACAAATTTTATGTATTCTGAGTTTGCATTTCCCTTCTCAAACATATGGAATTTGTTTTCATCATTACTTACGCTAACATAGACTTTCATAATATTACTTAGTTCTGTTGGCTCTTACAACATGGGCAGTGGATCGTTCAGTAAACTAGATAATGACGAAAAATTAAATTTGTTTATTTGAAAAATTAAACAGAAATTATGATGTCCTGAGCGAAATGCAGAAACAGCAAAAAAACCAATTCTCAGAAATGCATCAATATTGAAATGGCCTCTACACGTACACGTATTCAACATACAGAACAAAAACTGGACGAACATGATTTAAAATTGAAAGTACTATCATATAAATCAATAGATCTAGAAGCCAGCAGCAGAAAAAATATTTAATATTTTGGGGAGTAACAGAAATTTCACGGGACAACACAAATGACCTAATTTACAATTTGTTAAGATAAGCTAGAGATTGCCACCTTAGAAATGTATATAGACCGAGCTCATCGTCTCGGTACAATACGCACACATGCTCGTGACCCTAAACGTCCGATAATTGTACGCTTCCGAGATTACGTTGACACGGAGCGCGTGTTAAAATTAACATACAAGTTAAAGGGGTCACGCTTTGGTGTAGACAGGGACTACCCTAAGGAAATAGCAGACGCGCGTTAGCAACTATATACATGCACGGAAGCTCGAGAAGCAAGAGCAAGAAAATCAAAGGTACAAATACGGTACCCGGCATAATTATTTATTGATGAAAGATGTGTCGATGATAAATTTCCCGACTGGTTTGCGATCCTAAATAGGAGCAGGTTAGAAACATCATAGATCCGAAGCAACCGTGACTCAAATGCAGATATCGCGAGCAGTAAACTGAATATGAACCAAAGTGTGTATTCGCATAAAACAAATGTCGATTCTTTTGCACACTCTTCCACTGACGAGTCTGAAAGCGAGTGTATTCTTGTTTCCTCGGTCAGTATCGAATAACAACGTTGGATACGCCCACCCGACAAATGTCAAAACAAAAGTATCACGTGACAGTGTCACAGGTGACATGTTGTCACGTGACAATAGTGCACCCAACAAGACGGACGACACAATATACAATTTACCAGATAGTCAGGTTAAATTAAGCTATGCGGCCTCATTAAGTCAATCCATCCCTAAGGCTAAAAAGTATAGTGTTAAACAGAACACAAAACAAAAATAAGAAAAAACGATGCAAAATTATTGCACAAGCAGAATGTAAAAACAGACACACATGTGCGTCAATGCAGGTCAAGAACGTTCATACTTAAACCATACGTATATGGAATAATTTATGTGTGTCACCAAAGTGCAACAACCCTGCGCTGTTTATTGTGAAATATATATTTAGACGTTTGTTTCCCTTGTATCATCAAAATATCACTAGAGCAATATAAATTCAACCGACGTTCTTGCAGCATACAAACACACAGTATATCATAATTATTCATTAGCAATGTATATTGAACTGCCGTTGCACCCTTGTTTTTCTTTAAGTTACTTTTTTTTTGCATGCAGTTTAATCAACATGGTTTTGTCAACTTCGATTTAAGTATATACTTTCATTGTAAAGTTACAATCATATTACATGTTATAGTTTGCCAAAAGCGGTATACCAGGCTTTGTGTAATTGTATGTGATAATTTACTTTGTAATTTATTTTGGTCGTGTTCACGTAATTATTAATACGTAATACCAGTAGAGCTTCCGCCATTTTTTCTCTTTGTGAGCCTGACTTTGAAAAATAATATTAATTATATTTGAATTAAGATGTAGTCTGACACCATTTCACTGCTATTATTTAAATTGACTTCAAGCCCATGTGTATACATGTATAATTATATACTGAGCAAACATAAAAGTACCCTTTTTCTTACCGTTATTATACAGATAGCAATACAGGAAAAAATATATGATGTATATAGTATACAGATCGACTAGTCCAAATAAATACCAGCAAAAAAGGGGGTACTTGTTTTGGTGAGTATAGTTTTGATACGGGGTCTATGGACCTATAAAATAGACGCGGATGAACGGGGCTTTAATTTCTGCACGACATAACACCAGTCTGTCAGTGTGTCCTAATTTCAAGTTTTCAGGATAAAAACTACTGTATCTTATAGATGCTTCTTTACTTTGTATTGGTATGGAATTTGGACGACAGATAAGATATAGTCTATAAACGTTTCCTTTTGGAATAAAGTCATGTTTTAGATAGCTATTTTGGTAAGATGATATTAAAACTTGTTCTATAAAGATATCCAAGCACTTGACACAATCAGTTTTCATTTTTAAAAATAGCATATTACAATAATTAATTGAAATGAAATATGTCACACCATGGCTGACATTTGTTTTGTAGTTTTTTTACAAAAAAAAATAAGTAAAAGATACATATCTATGTTAAAGTTTTATAATTACATTTGTAAAGAAATAACTGAACATTATTTTTGGCAAAATCTGACTATCGGCTTATTAGAAAGTATTGTCAATTATCATATCTTCCATAGTTTTTTTCTTTCGTAGGAATTAGTGCACGCTAACATACAAGGCTTAGAAAAAACAGATGTGGACTGATGAACAAATATATGCACAAACAGTAGCTGACTACCATTTAAAATGCAAAAGGTTGATCACCATTTACGATTTAATGATCGGAAGGAGCTTGGGCGAGGAGCAAGATCGACGGTTTATGAAGGCATGTATGGTAGTTTATCTGTTGCAGTAAAAAGGATACTATGCTCAGACAAAGCAGATATAAAAGAGACTCGAGAGGCAGATATTATGTATAAACTTGAAAAACTGAGACACGAAAACATAGTAGGTTTTTATTACCGCGTTGTTTCTGACGCTTATCTCTATATTGCAATGGAGCTTTGTCAAGGTACATTGAAAGACTATATAAAAAGTGACAACTTGAAAGACAACTTTCCCCCATTAAAAGTAAACATCTCAATGGCAAATGGACTGCAATATTTGCATTCGCAAGATGTTGTTCATCGCGATCTTAAACCCGAAAATATTTTCTTTGTTTCCAAGGGACATGACAACATACAAAGGATTGTTCTCGGCGACTTTGGAACATCAAAATGTACTGTTGAAGACATGCTTTCTGTTACTGGAAACTTGGGATCCTCAGGATATATCCCATATGAACTGTGTGATATGATTGAAAAGCAGAAACTATATGAGATCCCTAGAAGCAACATAAGTACCAAATCAGATATTTTTGCTCTTGGGTGTCTCTTTTACTACACATACACAGGTGGCAAACATCCATTTGGCAGTTTGAACGGCAGACAAAGTAATATTGGTAAGGCATCAACACCTTCACTGGAACACCTAGAGGATCACCTACAACCATGTCGGGAAATGCTTACGAATATGCTCAGTCACACACCCGAACAGCGACCAAACGCTACTGACGTAGTTACACACCCAGCATTATGGATGCCAGAAAAGATCGTTTCTTTCTTCACATATGCGAGTAATTCTGCCTGGAATATGTATAAAAATAATCCCGTTAGTATAGGAATGTTAGAAGTTACACATGTAATTCCGAACGAGAACTGGATCAACCGACTCCCAACTCATTTGCCGAACTTTCTCGGTCGTCGCAAAGCTAGGAACGACTCAAGTGTTGTGAGTCTACTTAGAGCTTTTAGAAATTTGGCGCAACACTATGAGGATTTATCTGAAGATGTGAAAATGGAACTAGGTCGCTTTCCAGATGGATATGCACAGTTCTGGATGAAAGGGTGCCCCAAACTGTTGATGCATGTTCATCGTTTTTTTACAGGTAAGTGATCCATTTAACAACGTGTGTTAAAGTGCATTCATGTCTCCGATTACTCGACATAAAAAGGGTCATAGTATATAGCTGAATATGATAAGACAGCAAAGCATAATACACCGTTGCTTGTCAAAAGTAGCAAAGAAAACTTATTGGAAACGACACAACTCTTTGGACTGGTAGTGGTATTGCGGATTTTCAGACCTTTACATAGATACTAACTCCTTACGAGTGTGACTCTTTCAAATCTTGTTATGCCCCGGCAGGAAATGTAATTACTGGTAATCTTGATATTATACACAGGTAATCGGCGTTTGGTTTGTATAGATTGCATTAAATTATTAGTTTGAAGCGCGTCGTGCTCAGATCGCTGAAACAACTAAGGATTCTATTATACAATACTGGCTTACAGAAAAGCGGACTGGAATACACTTTCTACTTGGAAAATGTAAACTCTTAAACTTCAAGTTATTTGATAAAGCAAACCGCTCTATATATTTTCGCTTTATAATTTGAATTTGGGATTCCAAGAATTTCATAAAAAAATGTTTTTGTTCCTGCTTAGAAAGCAGCTAATAATATACTTA
Organism: Cyrtodaria siliqua; assembly: GCA_037043455.1. Lineage (NCBI taxonomy): Eukaryota > Metazoa > Mollusca > Bivalvia > Adapedonta > Hiatellidae > Cyrtodaria > Cyrtodaria siliqua. Next base: position 34,748 of record JAWPHD010007294.1, read on the forward strand.
TTGTTATACACATATGACGTCCATGATAATGTTTCCATGCATTCTGTTTAAAGCTGGGGCAAAACAAACTTTTATTGGACAAGTTTTCTCATTTTTCAACTATATAAAACACTTGTTTCCCAAATTCCAACGAACAGCCTTATTACGCACGTTATGTTATAGTTATATTGCAAAAATGAGAAACATGGTCCTTTAAAAACCGCAACTCAAGTCTGGTGAAAGAAGTTGGCAATAAACAAGCACTTCATGTGTGCACTGACAAGTGAATATTAAACAAACTCTGATGACATTTGACACTAGAGAAGGTAATTTATGAGCAATTAATTATTGTTATCACTGATACATTGTTTTCGGTTTTGTTCCTAAATTGACTAAAACAAAACTACTAATGGACTGTTGGCTGTTGTATCAAGTAACAACATTATAATGGTGGGATACTTTGTTTCAAATAATCCTTGCTCTTTCACCATTTGTTTATTTATTTAAAAAGAAATGAACTCGATTTTTGCTCAAGTTGTTCATACATGAGATATAGGGTCCTATAGAAACCACAGCGTCCGAACGCAATGGCATCGTAGGTCCGCACTGTACTGCAAACAAGCACTTGATAATACATGCCTGATTTAAGAGTGTTTTTTGTTTTACTTTTGTATTCTTTTTCTTTATAATTTAAGATTATGTACCTATTGAATTGATTTTATTGTGAATTTTATTCTTTTGAAACTCGCAACTCGCTTGTTACTCTAACCTCTGTTTTTGTAACTCGCAACTCAGTTGTTTTAACTCGCAATTCGCTTTTTGTTACTCGCAACGCGCCTTTTGTTATGCGTGATGTATATATTCCTCAACCTATTCGTTCATATAGAGACATGCAAAATTGCGAAGTTTTATTATCTTTACTCTAATATAATTTGAAAATATATAATAACTCTTATGACACAAAGACTATCAAAATGTAACTTGTATTTTAATGGAATTTACCAATCTCGTAAGATCCTGGTTCATGATTACTTTCATGCATGTGATCATTTGCCATTTCAGTTATATGTTTTGCTGACACTGTCGGTTACTATAGTTGTATTTAAAAATGTATTCTGATAATCCGAGTGTTATCCCCTGTCTAGGGCAATCTGAAATGCTCATAGTATTTGTTTTGCTTTTTCAGAAAATGTCAAGGATATGCCAACAGAATATCAAATAGCATCCTCGGTATCTAAAGGTATTTAAAATATTCAAATTTAGTTGGAGTTCTTGAAGTAATTGCATTGTGATACATTATAGGTAGTAAATAACACAAGCGTTACATGTGATCCAGAAAATTAAAGTAATATTTTTTTGCAAATACAAATAATAGCAATTGGACGACTTGGCGAATCCTTGTTATTACATTAATAATACTTAATAAAACCTCAATAAAATCATATTTCGATCACAAAACGAGAATGTTTTACAGCCATAACGCATCATATGAATTTATAATAATGATTTATACAATACAATATAGCCGAGTCATCGAGTTACTCATGCCGAACTTTTAAAACTATTAGAATTAAATCAGGCGGACCATCATGGGTCCTAGATGTATTTAGCGTATATGCAGTTGAAATTCTGCGATGGTTGTATTCGTATTTGGATTGACACCTACATTTTCCAGATTACCTCCAGAACCTCGGAACAATTACGCTCATTCATTTATAAAACAGAAATGAATATACCTATTAATTTCCACTTTCAAATTATTTCCTTTGTTTACATTGTCGGGCATTAAAAGAGTATGAGAGTCTTAATTTAGAAATGCGCATTTTCTTGTTCCGAAACTTCATTTGTATCGATTATTGCCATACAGAAAAATGTGAGCATCAGACGAGAATTCAACCACAACTGTTTTTGCTAATATTCTGACATTATTTGCCTTATTATATCAGGTGCATGTAACAACGTTCAAGGGAACCATTCTGTTAAAGGTAAAGAACACCGTTTAAGGTAACACTTTCAATATTAGAGGGTAACACCATCCGTTCAACTTAAACCTTATCCCTTTCGTTAAAAGTAACAAAACAAACGTTAAGGGTAGCAACGTCTTTTGTCAACTTTAAGGACAACAATTGCACATGTGGACACATTCAAATTTTGCGCCGCCGCGGGATATACAGTTTTACAAAGATTTATAAAGGGACATGTTCTGACAAGTATTCTCTGAAACAGCAAGAGCTAGAGGTCTAATATTTTGCAAGTAGCATTAGCGCAGGCCCTCTACCAAGATTTGTTTATTGGCAAAACTGGCCCTGCAACGGGAGTCACATTTTCACAAAGACGTATATTAATATTGGGAAGTATAGAAATTATTTTCTGAACTTACCAAACATCTTGAGTTGCACCTATGTATCTTACAGTTACAATCGTCTACGGTGGACAATGCCATTAGGTGAGGTAATCAGGACCCCCCTTTTGTTTATTCAACTAGGGACAATGTAGTTTTACCACAGCGTATGGTAGTACTTCTCGCTTAGCATTTTGTTTAAAATCTGCTGCATATAAAGCATAATTTGATGAGAAAAATATCAATTGGTCATACTCTGATCTTTAAAACTCCTATTGTTATCAAACAGTATACTATTAGTATTATTAAAGACAAACATTACATGTGTATACTTCTTTTACAATTACTAAAAGATGAGATGCGACGATAATTCACGTTTTATCTTCGACGCAAGGGAGATACTACTTGTAGTGTTAAACATTATGAAAGGGAGATCAAACAGTGAACAATGTATAACATGCAGAATTTAGCTGCGAAATAAAATAATGAGGTTAGTGATATAACCCACCCAAAGATAAAGGCTCGTGATTTTACTTCTTATGGAACTCTAGCAGACTGACTTGACAGTCTGTTTAATATATAAAATAATTTCGAAACCTATGATAATATTTTAGATAATGCAAAGTCCTAAATATATCATTAACATCAAGAAACACAATATCTGGAAAAATAGTGGTGGGTGTTTAATTGTTAATACAACTGATTATTTGCAGTCTCTTTAGAACTCAATTATAAAAGCAACAGACAGTGTCTTTTAACATTATTTAAACCCAAGAAAAAATCCAAAAAGTATAATCGCCAAATTGTATAACAATCACACTGAAATCTCAAAGTAGAAAACAGGGAAAGCAATCAACTTCCGGAAAAACTAACAACACTACTTCGGAAGAGACTCCCCATACCTAAACACATTTTAGGAAGTGAATAAAAACATCTCTCGGACAAAAAGTAATGATGGGAAACCCATTTAAAATAAAACCCCAGATAAAATGTTACAAATGACAGAAATGACAGTTTAAACATCTTTTGAATAGTTACAAATCTTAATTCCCGTAAACGTTTTACTTTCGTCACATGACGGGTGCTCAATTTTAAAACGAGGCCATCAAAATGAAAACCAATATACACTAGATTTTGATCAGAACCCGATCAAACGGACTTTCCTGTATTAATGACGTTATGACGTCATAATTGTCAGAGTTAGTGAAAAAATCGAATTTCTAAATATGGTTTGACGACATGACGTCTACATCATGATTTCTGGACACCATAAGCGATTCGTGCACAACCAGACCCCGAACTCTACAATCTTTGAAAGTAGTGTTGAATTTCGATCATAAATATCGAAGATTTATCCATTTATTACAAGATTTCAATTACGACGTCACTGGCGGACATATTTAATGACGACATGAGAACCTTTGACCTTCTTGCACAACTAGACATTGATCTCTACAACCAGTGGCAGTTTTATTGTCAATAATTCGATAATAAAAAAAAAAAGATATAGCAATTACAACATTTATTTAATGACGTCACTGGAGGTAATTGACGTCATGACGTTAAAACTGTCACCGTTGACATTGATCACTTTTTCAGTAAAATAACTAAACATGCAATACGTGAATTAAATCTATTTTAATACAATTTTGACGTCAATGACGTCATGAGATCATCACGTAGAGACAAGCTTTGAGGTTCTTGTACAACTAGAGCCTGAACTCAAATCCGATCATAAGTTCATGAGATACAGTGCTAAAAAGATTAAAGTCAGCAGCGGCAATCTTCGATATCGTCATGACTTTAAAATGTTCAGTGCACTATTCCAGCCTGAGATGAACATAACTATAAAGTTTATCATCGCTGTGATCATTATTACTATGAAACTTGCAACTGAGAAGAAGAAGAATAACTTGAATCAGAACCTTATCAAAAAGGCTTTCCTGTCTTAACGACGTCATGACGTCACAACTTTCAGAGTTGTCTAAGACTGATTTATCAAAAAAATAATATCGAATATGCAGTATATATCGAATTTCTGAATAGTGTGACGTCACTTACGTCATGACATCATGGCCCAGATCTTGAGAATGAATGAGATACAGCGATTACAATATTTCTTAATGACGTCATTGACGGCCATTTTGGATGACGTCATCACGTTAAAACTGTCAGTGTTGACTGAGACAATGACACTAATTGATTTTCCAGTAAAACAGTTTAAAAATACAATCAGTGAAAAAATCCAATATTTGATAACATTGTGACGTCTATGACGTAGACAAGTTTTGACATTATTGCACAACTAGACACTAAACTCTACAATGTTTGAATTTTTTTATCAAATCCAATCATAAATGTAGGAGAACTAATGATAACAATTTTTCCCTTATGACGTCACCGGCGGCCAACTTGGATGACGTCATGACCCCAAAGGTTCGGGGCACTATTTCATTATATATATATTATATTTGGGAAGCCCTGCGAACAAGATTACTGTGAAAAGTGGAGGTGAGAAGAATAATAATAACTAGATTTTGATCAGAACCTGATAAAACGGGTTTTCCTGCCTTAATGACGTCATGACGTCACAACTGTCAGAGTTGTCTAAGATGATAACACTGATTGATATATCAATAAAATAAGCTAAAACATGCAGTCAGTGAAACATTCAAAGGTCTGAATATTGTGGCCTCACTGACGTCATGCCGTCATGACTTCGGTATAGCTTAACACGTTTCTGCTCAACCAGACCCTAAACGCTACCATATTTAAACAGTTTTGTTCAAATCCGATCGTAGATGTAGGAGATATAACGATAACAAGATTTCCGTTATGACGTCACTGGCTGCCATTTCTGACGACAAGACAACCTTTGACGATCTTGCTGAACTTGACTTTAATCTCTACAAGCTGTGAAAATTGTATCAAAATCCGATAATAAATGAAGGAGATATGGCGATTACAGGAATTCTATAAATACGTCACTGGCGGCCATTTTGGATGACGTCATGCATGTTTAAAACAGCATTTCCTAATTTCTGTAGATGTCGACTTTATTGTTAGAGCTTTCCTTCTGATGTAATGTACTTTTATTTATAACACTGTCTTGTCACTTTGAACGCTGAAGACATGATAATAGTGAGGTTGTGTACACTTAAAATCGATTTTGGCCATATTGCCTACTGACCGTTCCATTTCGGTAACCCTGTCTCCACCACTCTTTCTGTTGTGTATTGTCTTTGTCATTGTATAGTTAATTTGCTCTTTGTTTCTGGTACAGTGCGGATCTACTGTGCCTATACGTTTGGTTGCTGTGATTTCTATTGAAAATGGTTAAATTCTTGAAGACTTCTAGTTAGAAGCATTAGCAGCAGGCGATTTTATGATTTGCTCCTCTATAAAAATAGGTGTCATTACTTTATTATAAGAAAAGAAAGAACAAATATATAAGATTTATGGACATGCGATCACAATTAAGTTGCACAGTTTTAAACAATTATGATGTGCATTTAGTGGAATTATTTGGTACAAGATAAACGTCTGTGGCAATAGAAACATATATGTTTAAAATTTAAAAATAGTATATATGCACCTAATTCAACATGTAATTTAAAGCAAACAGCGTGAAATTGGAGAATATTCTTAAAAGCATACAATCAAAATAACAGTTTCACATAAATACTTCAAGCATTTTGTATGGTAATCACTTCCGTTGAGAAATAACATGTTAAACAAAAGGGCTACGTTATAAGTTGAACACCTGTTGTATATGATAATGGTACAGTATATGTTTATAAAACTGAGTCTAAGTATCTACATGAACACAATTGTTCTGCCTGGTAGGGTCACATTTAACACATTTAATATTTGCCCAGTTCTGACCGACCCGAAAACAGGGCCCTACCCAAATACTTTTCTTGTTGTTTTTTAAAACATATCGGAGATTGCATTTGTTAGTAACAAACGTGTATTCGTCGATTCTTAAGCATTTTTTAAATAATTAAGTGAGCTCTTTAAGGTCGATATTGATAGCGTTTCTTTGTTCGGAATTATGAGGTCCAACGTTTGTTCAAATGCCGACCGTGTAGTCAAATTGGCCCTTGGCCAAGCGTCACATGTATTACAGAGACTTACACAGGGAAAAACATAAAGCATCTCTGAAACAACAAGGTATATAGCTCTCGTAAATATACATTGTATGTAGCATTAGCTTATGATCCTCTAAACATATTGTTCAAATCGTGACCCAGGGATAAAATCGCACCAGGGCGACAGATTTAACATAGGACAACATTTTGAAAGCCAAACAGATTTAACATAAGCCTTGCATAAGACAATCTTTATAAATCCATTTCTCTGAAACTATAAGTCGAATCTAGAGGTCTCACCATTTGCATGCACCATACGCGTATGGTCCTGTACAATTTTGCTCAAATAGCGACCCGGGGTTAAGTTAAGGCTCAGCCCAGAGGCCACATGTTTTACATAGACATATACGAAACGCAAATAAAACATCGTCTCTGATTCCAAAAGGCGTACAGAATAATATTTTGTCCCCTAACACGTTTTTGTTAAATCTCGCCTCGCACTGGGGTGTTAGTTTTACATAGAGTTATATAGGAAATCCTGTTCTCTGAAACTACAAGAGATATTGAACTTTTGCGTGTACCATATTTTAAGATCCTCTACCAAACCTGTTTTAAATTTAACTTTTCCTACGGGTAACACTTTTGCATTGACATATCATCTCTTAACTTACCAGACATGTTTTTGACATGTTCAAGTATATACAATGGATATGGTAATCTGGTGAGGGAAACAGTGCCAACTCAGAGCCATTTGATCCATTTGTGTTTAAACCGTTGTATTACTTATCATTTATAAATACATGTCAGTTCAATTTATTAATTAAAACATCAATGCTGTTCTTTTCTTTCGTTACACTTCTCTTTAAAAATGCATACCTAATCAAAATTTGCAAAATAGGGTCGGGACAGATCAATACATATATATTGTTAAGGCTGGCCTAATGTGTATACCGTCATGCGGCATGCCTTCTATGAGCTTAGAAGTATCCATTGGTACCGCAAATTAGTAATTTGCAGACAGATACAGTAGTAAAAACTTTCTGAAATATTGTCTTGCGGGTAGTTTGGCAATATAAAAGATTGATATTTTATTTACATACATATACTTATGCATGTACCTAATAATAATACATGCTGTTATAAAGGACATGCATATGTAGTACGCACAGTGATAATTAACTAGGCTTTTATATTTTCGTCAATTGTACCAACTTAAAAAAATATACCTTATATGAATGAATTTGACCAAATACTTTAAATGTAAGATCTTTCTGAGTGCAACGGCCCATAAACATGCACCCGAAAGCACTCGATTTAAAACACATTTAGTTTCTCGTTCTATTTTTCAAGCACAAGGTGTTGAACAGAATGAGTCAGGTGAAACAAAGTGAGAATCTACTCTAATATTATGCTACACTTTAACAAAACGTGTCATGCAATTAACCTGAGTTATATAATTATACATCACAAATAATGCAAATAAATGTTGATATTGCATCTCTATTATTTTCTGATTTAATTAAGTACGCTTTAAATATAAAAAACAATGTACTAAATCTATTTATATGTCACAAGAAAAAAATGTATGGCACTGACTCTGGAGGATTGACCTGGAAATTAATACGAGAACATCAAGACCATCACATGATCAATGAAAATAAAGCTTAAAGATGATTCCAGTTGTGTTACATTGGTTATTTTAGACCATATTATAAATAACATGTACACGAAGACTAAACATCAAAAGTAAAATCAAATTGTAAGAAGAAAAAAAATCATTGCTTATACTAACCAAAAGAAAATCCATCATCACCCAAAAAATGGTGGGTATTTTGTGTTTAATGTTGACTGCCATCTTTAAAATCTAAAACGGCCTCGAGAATCGACGAGAAGATGCAATGGTAATTAATTATTCCTCATTATTATTTTTTTCATAGTTTAAAAATTAGCAGATACAAAATTCCAATAGTTTATGAGAAGAATAATTGATTAAACACAAAATTGAAAAATCATTTTACGAACGCTTCACAAATCGGTGATCTAAAGTCTTTAGACGCTCATTATCATAACATCATTATAAAGCGCTTTGTACAGTTGGAGTTAATCCATGCATACAGCATAATTTTCTTAATCTGTTATTTTCTTTTATAGGAAAGTTGCATCAATGGGATTTATAGCTTTTAATCCGGGGCCATTTATTAAAAATATAAAATAATATGTAATACCAAAACACATTTCGGTGCTATTTTTTTAAAAACGTTTCAGCTATTGGATTTTTTTTTTGTGAGTATATGTCATATAAAATACATTTCATACTTATCACAGAAAATAATATCTAGAATAATATTAAGCATAGTACAGGGAGGTAAAACGTATAAATTTAAAATGAAAGGAAAATATATATTTAGTTTCGATTTAAATTGACGCTTTTAATTGGATGACAGAATTTCTGAATATATTGTCCTATAACTGTGAATTATTTAAGGTTATTTTGCACAATATAAACGTCATTTCATTGCATCCCTAGAAGTGCCAAACTTAAACAAGTTAATTTATTTGATGATTACTTAAAAAAACAACTTCGTTCAGTCAGTAAATAATTGGTTTTTATGCAAGGTGTTATGCTTAGTCAAATGATACATTGCACCAATAATTTCACTGCATAAATGTATGCTTATATGATATAACTTCAAGCCTGGCAAATTTTAACATAATCTAAAATCCATCAGCTTAGACAATTAAATTTAAACAGAGAATGATTCTTTACTACCATTAATTCTATAAACCCTAAGGAACTGTAGCGTTACCAAATTTAAATTCCAGCTAGCTTAATTATGCCTTCATATGTTCAAAACTACAGAAGTTTAACATTTTGCAAAAACATGGACCCCATTTAAAGAACATGATTTTTTTTTATAAATATGTATGTATTTTTAAAAACAAAAAATCCTTTATGCAAAAGTGTGCTCTTAAAACATAAATTAAAATTTTAAATATTGTGATATAGAATATCTTAAGACGTAAATTAACATTAATTTAAATGTTTACTGTAATTTTATACAATACGTTTGAAATTTTATGTGTAATGATGTATGTCTGTGATCTTTAACTGAAATAAATATTATTATTATAAGTTAACAACAGTTAACAAGTTATGATGATGTATCAAGTTCTACCAAAAATGAGATATAGTGTCCTATAGAAATCACAGCGTCCGAACGCAATGGCATCGTAGGTCCGCACTGCTAACAAGGACTTGATAATACAATGAAAGAGACAAAAAACAAACAGAAAGGGTGGTGAAGACAGGGTTACCGACTTGGAATGGTCAGTAGGCAATAAGGTCTACTAGTTAGCTTGAATCGATATTATATGCGCACAATTCTCGCTATTATACTGTCTTCAGCGCCCAAAAAGACAAGACAGTGTAAACAAGAAAGACAAAAATATCGGACAGGGAAAGCAGCATTCAAGGACGACAGTCAACCACAAAACACAGAAACAAACACGCAAACAGACAAACGAGAATGCAAAAGTAATAACAAATGCAAACGACATCACAAACACAAAAGGGTTGACAATAGGGCTACCGCCTTGGAACGGTCAGTGGCAACAAAGGCCACTGGGGGTTTAAACCGGTTATAGGGTGCACCAAACCTCACACTTACCCTACTGTCATCCCATTAAAACAGGACAGTGTAAATAAAGAAATTCCCGCCATGATCTAATCTCCAACCAACAAGGCAGCATCAATGGGCAATATAAGTAAAACACAAATATGCTCGTGTAAATATAATACAAAAAACAAAAGCCTAGAAAGCCACAATGAAGGTACTCAATGACTTGGCAGAAGCCAGAGCAACAAGAGAATAAATCATTAAGGGCACGAAAAGAAAGATCATAGACAAACATCAAACGCCACCGTCCCAATGGGCTTTAGGTAGGCGTCATCATAGGGTCATCACAGCCTGTCCGGTCATCGTACAATTAAAGAGGAAAGCATAGTGGCGAAATTTAAAAGGGTCCACCACCAAGCATGCAGTTCGTTGCAAAATGATAGGGTCATTACCTCTTTTGACAAACTTTTTAACAAGTTTAACAAAGATAGTATGAAAGTGATCATGACCAAGAATCTTACGAAGTTTATAAATCACATCACCATAGAAGTCAGGCTGTGATAGTCCTTGTCGCAGAAGAGTCCTTAAATTACTTTTATATTTGGAAAGAAGATCAGGGTTACGATAATACAATTTTGCAAAGGTTTTACGATGTTAATGGTAACGGTAACCCTGATTGAGTAGCGTTTTAGTTATAAAAATATTACGAATATTAAAGTCCTCAACTCGAGTACAAGCTCTTGAAAAACGAATAAGTTAAGCTGAAGTTCTTTAGGATAAATATTATCAATCATAGTTATCTGGGTATCTGGTGAAAGATTCAACATGAAATTCATTTCATAGCAAAATAAAAACAAACCTGCGACAAGTGGTGCACAGTTCGTACCCATAGGGATACCAACACTTTGTTTATAAACGGTGGTACCATACCTGACGAAAATATTATCTAATAGGAAGATGAGTGCTACATCCCAAAAACTACATACAAAATAATAAACATTTGTCTTAAATTGTGCCACGGCAATGTCGTGAGATATCTGAGAGTTGTATTTGTTACGACGGGAAATTTATCTATGTAATAACAAATTGTTCAACGAAAAAAAACCACCGATAGCCGGCACTAAACTGGGTTTCGCGTTTAAACTACTATTAAATCCGAGTTCTTTATTTTTTTAAACATTTACAATTGCATTCAAATGTATATTGCTTCATGTTTCTTTGCATTCTTTCCTTAAAAATCTGGAATTGTAGAATGGATGCAGAGAGAAAAGGATCATTTTATGGGACTCAAATGAGAAACACCGATACGGTATATGAGTATAATTATTTACTTATAAGGAAATGGCAAAACGCATGTAAAACATTAGTGGTCTCTATCCTTTTGGAGAACAAGTATTTTGTTTTCCGTCATTTACGTTTACTAAAATATATAAGTTCATTTAAACATTATTTGTGCCGTGTGATGCAACAATACAATTGCATATTTAAAGAATCTATTTCAACACAAAGCATGGCTAAATTCAACTACTGATGTTTCCTTCGATGTACTACTATCTTCAAAAACACTATCTAAGCTGAATAAATATCACTTTAAAATACCACTGAAATGCTGTTGTTGATAATGTGCACTAGGGATTTCGACTTTTATGCTGTCGTTTTGAAAACTGACTTTTAGGCATTGTATATTTTATTTATTCTAACAATCATTCTGATGTTATCCCGTTTAATCATACTTTTATGTGAAATAGTATTCAGTCGGAACAATTCACACAATTCGTCTGTGTAAATGTACACCTACATTGATAGAGCAAAATAAAATTGTTGAGATTCATACCAAATTTAATTCTGATTCTGATAGCTGTCATAGGCGTCAAACTGATAATGTAAACGGTGTTAATTTAAGATAAATGTTATACTCCGAAAGATTGGGTTCAAGGTTTACCTCGGTACCAATTAAAGGCCATTATGTACAATTCGACGTCAGTGTCTTGATGATGTATTGTAGTTGCACTCCCATATGAGATACTGCGTTTGGACAAACACTCGATAGAGATATACAAGCAAATTCTAAAAGAGGGAGAAGAGGCCGTGCACAACATTCGTGTTATGGTGGTCGGTCATGTTGGCGTCGGTAAAACAGCGCTAACAAAACGTCTGCTGGGAAAGAAAATTGATGTTTCGACACGTGAAAGCACAAACGGGATAGAGGTCCACGTGCGACGCTGTAATGTGTCACTTAAAGATGGACAGTGGACCGTGTTACAGAAAGGTGAGTATGGCTCATGTTGATTTAAACTTTATTAACATGTTCTTTACGGTAAAAATGAGCTCTTTCTGACGGGAAGGTTTTCGAAAAAAAATCGGAATAAACTTAGCATAGATCAATTAGTCTCTTAAAAGCTAATCAAGGTTAAAAGTAGTAAATTATATGTCAGTAACATGCCAATGTCTAAAAGACAAAACGGCATTACTAAAAACAAATTTTGAAACAAAAGTATTGCTCAGATTGGTCAACGTGTATTGTTTTTAATTTAAAGAAAAGTTGGTATAAATGTCAAACAGGAAATGTAGCATTCACAGAACACAGTCAACCAAAAACACCTCATGGAAAGGATATCTATAAGCATTTTGCTTCCGTTCCAGTCTATTTATTATTGTATGTAGCATTTGTAACCGTCAGCGGAGTGTACGTTACCTCTCACTAACATACAGTTATTACTTTCTACACTATAATTATACAACCTTACTAAACAACCGTTTCAAAGACATTGCTCGTATCCAAAAGACCTACATATGGGACTATGTATTGGTAGTGTTTATTATGTCTTACCACATATGTAGAGCGGGCATATATGGTTACTCTTGTGTGACCTATTGGAAATTGACAGCCTTTTCTTTTGTACTATGGGTAATACTATCTAGCCTTAAGAAATTCAACTCAACAAAGCTGACATTTCCGGTAATATCGCATCTTTTCTGGTTTTGCATCTCTGGAGAAATGATAAGCAACATCTTTGACAAGAGATATTATTTCAATGTTGACCTCGTAAATTATCCCCACCTAAACGGGGAATGTTCAACGACAACATCTTATGGGATATATGTTTCAAATATATTCATTTTGATAGACCTTGTAGTCGAGTTGAAGATTTTAACATTCGTAACGTAGGAATAACTTTATCATAAGCTTCGAAAAACTTTACGAACATTTATTGTCGTAAACATGATCTTCGCCTAAAATATAGAAGTGAATCAAGAACTCTACTGCGGTGACAAACGTTATGATCACTTTCATACAATCCCTATCAGACTTGTTAGGAAATTCAACTTTCTACTTTATATCTATCTTTTAATAAAATCGCGTTTACTATTTATTTTTTTCTCTTTACGAAGGATCCACTTTACAGCATTAATGAAAAAGTAGACATTAAACATACATTTGTATTTATGTTTGTACAAAAAATAATCACAATTGCAGATGAATATTTGAAGGATATATGTAAGAGACTAGTACAGTTATTTGCTGATCAAAGAGTAACCAACACAACATACAACCAACAAGACTTACAAGACACTGATGATACTGCACCGGAACTGACTCAGGCTAAATCACCAGATACTGGTGATACTGCACTGGAACTGACTCAGGCTAAAGTCTTCGATAATGGTATGATCATAAGTTGTTTTAAACACAAGCCTACACATATTATTTATTATATGAAGGTGTAAGAATGTATCTATTTGTGTTATTTTCCCGAGGGATTCCGTTCATGCCCCTTTACCTTACTAAATTAAAGTTGTTGCTTCTCGAATCGTTTACACTATATTTTCTTACTTGTTCAACCTTTGTTTAAAAAGGACATATTAATCATTTCCTATCTCCTGTGTCGATAACTTTTTATTTCCATATTTTCACCATATAAATATATATAACGGTTTCTTATTCATTAAAACATAAATAGTTATGCATTTTCAGAAGTTTCTGTCATGTTAAAGACAGTTCATATTAATTAAAGAACTTAAAACATGTTTCTTTTTCGAGATAGAATATAACAAAATATTTGTTTTGCTATAGCATATTTTTCTAAAACGTTCATTTGTTGACAATGTAAGGGTGTAATAACACATCTTCGGAGTAAAATTAGCAGCTCAGTAAATGATTTGTAAATGATTTTTATCCTCAGTAAACATCACTGATATAGAAGATGCCACTGGAGATAATGATACACAAACAGATACAGAAGAAATTATCTTGAACGACTTGCAGGTAGAATTTAGTAGTAATTATAGGGTAAATAGTCAATACTTTTGTATGTATCGATTATGTGATGGTCGCAAATGTTATTTCAAGACAACCTTTATAACCATTGAAAAGTTACCGTTTCAAAATACAAAAGAACACACTACTTAATCCTATTATGGCGCAATTAAAGAAACTAAAGCTGCTATTAAAATCGCGGACGCATTCCATACGGAGGACGACGTCTTATATATATTATTCAATTAACATGATTTATCTGACCATGTTAAATTTAGTATAAATATTTATAGATGCCAAATTGTAATGGATCAGACATAAGAGCATGCGTAAGTTACTCATAATTTACGATGTAAAATTCAATTTGCATGGACCTATTTAAGAAAATAAACGAACATTTAAAGTAATTGCAACCCAAATATTCTAACGCTAAATTCACTAAACTCAATTCTGATATTACCAATATATAACACTTATCGTACGTCCTTTGTATTACGGGTTCCATTCAGTATCTCAATACTTAGTTCCATTCAGTATCTCAATACTCAGAGTCCGTAACAGTTCCACATGGAACACATATAGTCACACCTTACTGATGCAATGTAGATATCGGTTGCAATCGGTTTCGTAATTTGCAGCTGTATCAAACCCTTGTGCGTTAGCGCTTGCCTACATATTAATTATAAGGTTCATGTTTAAACAGTTTAAAGACGCAATATTATTTCTATAGTCAGTATACGTGTTATGTTAATCGTTTACGTCCAGTACTGTATTATATAATGTTTGATGCAGTAGAGTTGAGGTTCATTTGGAAATTGTATGTATAAAGGTGCAAACCTCAGACACGAAGATGTGCTCAAGTTATGTGTGTGTGTGCGTTTTGGGGGTAGGGCGGGAGTGGGGATGGCTATGGTTTATTGGTAGAGTGCTTGCCTCATAACAGAAGGAGTTCGAGTTTGAGAGGAGTAGTACACCACTGTGTGCCTGACCTTTAGCAATTGGCGTTACTCCCACCGATTTGTTTGTATGAACTGGGCGTCAAATATGGTCTCCCTTGTACAGAAACCTAACCTACAGGCACGTTAACTGATCTAGGAAACATTCAATAGTAAGCATAGGTGGATGCTGCATTACTTTCCTTTTTCTTTTTAAAAAAAATCAGCTCTAAATAATGCGTTAATAAAACGTAATTAATAGTTAGTCTGAAAACAGGAACATACACATTGATAATCATTGAGTTATTTTTAATTGTTTTTAATTTCAGGAAATTAATAAAGTAGCAAGCACATCCAACTTAAAAGATGAACAGGAGTTTGCCAGGCTATCGATCTGGGATTTTGCGGGACATCATGCCTTCTACTCCACTCATCAGGTGTTTCTGTCACATAGAGCCGTGTATCTACTAGTCACTGATATATCAAAAAACATTACTGACTTGGTCTATGAGGATACATGCTGCGTTGATAGCAGTGGTTCAAAAACCTGCAGCGTATCTGGTAAGTTGACATCGCTGTTACCTTGTATTGAGATATTCCTAGTCGTCAAGGTCTTTACTCTTAACTGAATAAATTATTTGGGTTACATAAAGGAACACATTTCACAATGCAGGAGGGAATGTTAACGTTTCATCATCGACATATCTGATAATCATCTTCTTGAGCTCTTCCTCCTAGGTAAACTTTCAATTATTACTAAAAACAATCAGACATGGATCAAATTAAATTTGGGAAATGGGAAAACATGTGTCGAAATTAACCGGCATATGATTAATATCACACCACCCCGTTACGTTGAGTAAACATGTGTTATACTATCATATATGGTAAATGACATTAACTCTACACGAACTTACACTCAAATTAGCTTTCTAGACTGTTCTTTATCAATATGTACATTATCATCTCTGTATTGCCTAGTACTGCTGCATAGTTTGCAAGATGATATAACATGGCAAGGGTTTTCTTTATTTACAATGTCTCGTTTAATTGGGATGACAGCTGGGTAAAAGTGAGTGCACCCTAGAACCACCCTAGAACCTGGTTTAAACTTTTTTACCAATGACCGTTCCAAGGCGATAGCCCTATTGTAAACACTTATAAGTTTGTGATGTCATATACCTTGCCTTGTATTTATCCTAGTAAGTGTTGTTTGTTACTCTGCGTGTTTTTAGTTGGCTGTGGTCATTGAATGCTATATAAACTGATCGACTTTAATATCTACCTTTAATGTGTATGCATTTTAACAGCCATCGACTTATTATTATAGGCAGCATCAACAGACAAATTGTTAAGGACCTGCTTTTTAGTTGAATGGGAATAGTTCTACTTATTGGAATTTGACTTAAACTAAGATCACATTAAACTAGAAGTAATAAAGTTGTCCATTTTGGCTCTTGATACAGATAACAATTACTAAAATAACAAGTAAATCATGTAAATCGTTAATGCAAAACAAAACTCCGAGTTGAGATTCAAATATAGCGTGAAACAGAGTAATCATTATCATTTACTAAGTTAAGGCTAGAATGATGTTTTGTTTGGGTAAAGAGTTGTTACACCCCGGGTCCTGTGTACAATATAACAAATATTTTTTTCAATAGGACATACCGAGGGTTTAACGCGAAACTATTGTAACTCACTTTTAGAAAATTTTACAGGAGAAGCAAAAAACATCTTTATTCTCTGGCATGTAATAAAGAAATGGTATCCATTTATGATTTGAGAAAAAAAGAAATAATTCATGTAATTCTGTACGAGATATTTAAGAAATATTGACTTACAATAGTTTCGCGCTAAATATTTGAAGATGTAGATGAACATTTTCAGGGCGAAACTATTGTAACTAACATTTTCTAACAGTTATTGATACATTTTTGCAGATTTTTTTAAAAACTACATACTTCAATGGAAACTATTGGACAGTATAGCTTTAGGCAGTAAGTTTGTATGTTAAGGCTCATTTTGGACAAACCTAAGAATGGTATGCAAACGAAATCCCTTAAGTTTTTGTTATCTTTATTTTAAGTTTTGTTTCACAATTGAAACATATAGCAGTTATCATTATCTTCCTTTGACATAGTTATTATTAAATCTTTTCCCTCTTCATTAAGGAGGTTGGCTGGGAAAAGACGTAGTGATGAGATTTTTTTTAAATTCATATTTAAAGCTTCTTAGGTATAATTTAGATTCAAAATTATCAAAAAAAGGCTAGGTCACCACACTTTTTTCCCCACTAGACGTCATTGAAGAAGGCACATATTTCTAACTTCAAAATATCACTAAAAAGAGGAAAAATATAGTCATTGAACATTTTCACAATTGTTTTCATAACATTAAGTTTCTTGAAAAACAACAATTAATTTTCGATTGCATATATACATATCTTTCAAATCATACAAAAATAATTGTAATCCTCATTCGTTTTTTACTTTAAAAAGCAAACGTATATGGACCGTACCCCACCCACTTTTGTTTTTACCGAAAAATTAATTCAAGATAAAAAATTATGTTCTAATGATCAACTTTCTTTAAAACTTGTATATGTCAAGGTCCTATGACATTTCTTTCAAAACAAGTAAAAACATATATAGGTCACCAGGCTTCTAATGATTTTTTATTAAAAATTCTTTAAATTACACCCATTTTGGAGTTATTTTAACATTTTCAATGTAAAATACTGTACACACAATACTGACATGGAGATCGAAAATAAAATTAGCTCAGTATCTACTTTTATATATATATTCCACTACTGAAAAACAAAAATCTGATTTATTCTATAGCAAAAGGATAAATTCTACTCAGAGCTACCCATACCCCCTATTTTGCTGACAACAAAAAAATGATCACAAATGACGGAAAAAATATGGAAAAAAAAGATTTGCTTACAATTTGGTATTTTACCATCTTAAATCCTACATTATATCCATATCTACTAGAATGGTAAAAATGAAACAATTCTGTTGTCAAATAAAACTATGATTTAAAAAATAAAATGTTTAGGCTTGAAGATGTCAAAACTTGACCAGCCAACATCCTTAAGTTATATGAGAACTAATTTGACTTTATATTTTTTTTACGCGAAACTATTGTAAGTCAATATTACTTTAAATAACTGATTTTTAAACAAACGATACATCGAAATATGCTCTAGACAATACTTGTTATTGACACTACTTGTTATAAAGATCATAGTAAAGTCACACAATTCAGACAAGATGAAGATAAGAACACTTATATGGGTTGCAATATCTTATAATTTCTTTATAAAGCTAAAAAGTTTTTGTAAAAATTACTTATGGCAAGTGGCTATTTTAACAAACACATTTTTTGTGGTGATTAGCTTATTGTAGGGACAATGGATTTTACTGAATAGGTGAACCTCTAGCTTCTTCTTCACCACTGTGTCTCCTCTTTCGGTTTAGGAGGTGGAGGGGTGTGTGTTGTTTGCAGAGGGGCGGGGAAGGGGTGTTGGAAGTAAACACTTTAAAAATTGGACCACACGAGCATTCCAGTATTATTAAACTTGACTGAATAATCCCATATAAAATAGTGTCTTAGTTGCAACTGCACAATTCTGCATATATTATAACTGTGTTAGTTTAAATTGTAAAATGACTTTAACCTGTCCTGGATAGAACCATTCACTTAAAGAAGCACACGGCAATCTTGATGTATTTAAAAATCATGGCGTCGGGTTAGTTTTTCCAAATATCTTGCATGTTTAAATACTTCTTCATAATTATTTCAATAATTCAAAGCAGTTGTTTTTACATATTATTAATTGTTGATTACATTACACCAAGACTATATTTAAAACCTGTGTCAGAAGAAAGAAGTTGAATTTGAAATTATATTTCCTTTAATATAATTATATGCAAGCAGGTTTAAAGTTACACTTATACTGGATTCATAATTTAAACTTTGATGAATACTTCAAGATTGCTAAGGGTCTCTTTAATGCAAAGCAATTGTTAAAATATGTACCTTCCTACATGTACATACCTACCCACTTATGAAATCTTGGGCAGGGAAACCGCAAACAAACTGTTTATTAAGGATGGCCTAAAGAGTTTATAACGTTGTTTTTCGTACTTATGTTGTTCTAAGTCATTTTCGGCTCCAATTTTAATATTTTAGGCTATTTCTATTGGCCGTGAATCACCTGAACGTGGATACTAAGAACAATCAACATTCGCAAATCAATGGGAAAACTTGCTCACCTTATTAATACTACTAATCATTTAAAAATCCCTAAACACATAAGGGTAAGTAATATTAATAAAACAGTGTTGTTTTTCATTGAATTTAGAGAAACAACTAAAATTTCTTCTCAGTTACCAAAAATTCAAACTCAACAATCATTGTTTGAGAGAGTGATGTGTAAAACTTGCTTAATATTTTAACATTATTAGCTTTGAATTATAAAACAATTTGTCCACTTTACAGATAGAAATACTTAAATTGAGTATCGAACAATTTCAAAACATCATTAATTTTACCTAATTAGACCCCGGAAAAAAGATATTTACTCCTGGAATTCACATATGAAAATCTGTAAATAAACCGCACTAAAAGTTTAAAATATTAATCTGTTTCTTGACTTTTGTACATCCTATCAATACTTTACACAGAAAAACATACTTGCACATGATGTTTCGGCAATGTTTTTAAAAAAACTTTTCGCAATATATATTTTACCAGATAAACAACACAAAATACAACGGTTCATTAACTTCATATCAGTTTGCAAAGCTTGGGCTTGGCAATAATTATTAATTCTTCTGTGGAACCACTGATATCCCTAATTCTGTGATCAAAAGTGGAGGCCTTCATTTGGAATAATTATTATGTAAATATTGTAAAGTTTAATGAAAATCAAATTTGACTTACAATAGTTTCGCGCCAAATTATTTTTGAAAGCAAAACTTGTGTAAATTATAATAATCTTAAATAAATTTGCAAGAAACAACATGATTTTGTTGGCTATAAACAATCCCTTATATAAAGATTTAATCAAAAACAAATGCAAAACTATTTTAAATGATTTAAAGGTGAGTTACAATAGTTTCGCATTAAAAAAAAAAGCTGTATGAGATACAATAATATGACACATTTTATTTTTCTCCACCAAATTTTAGAATCTAGTTCTAATATTTTGTGACATTATAAAGGGTCAGTATCTGATGAGGATCATGTAAAAAAATCATTTTCAGAAAAAAATTGAGTTACAATAGTTTCGCGTTAAGCCCTCGATATATTGATTGTTTGGAATCAGTAATAATAATGATAATGAAAAGGTTTTTGTGCACTTTTTTCAGAGACTATGGTTATATCTAAAACTATACACGTTTGTTCAATCTCCGCGTTAGGAAATAGTTAATACGGGGATGCAATGCTTATATATATATATATATATTATAAAGAAAATCTAGTTAAAAGAATAGGCAAGAAATAAGCACATTTTAAATAGAAAATAAATTACAAAACATCTCTGAAGTTTTTGTTGACAATGTTAAGTAGTAGAGTATCCTGCATTGCCTGAAATAATTCAATGTTCTTATTTTTATTCCATTTTATATTAATAAGTGTTTATGTTTGCAGAATTTATTGAATTCTGGCTTAACTCTATCCACGGCTATTGCCCCACTACACAGCGTGATGTGCCTCCAGTTATTCTGATTGGGACGCATGCAGATCTGCTAGACAAGGTTTGTAACATCACCATTGTCCATTCGTCCATTCGTGTTATAATGGTTATCTTTTAAATAGAAATGACACATTTGCAACATTGAGTAAAACATTATATTTCTTGAGATTTAACAAGTGCTGCCTTTCACTATTTTACATTGACTCTCTCTATTAGAGGTTGAGACTCCAAGCTTGTGAACGAAGAAGCTTATTTTAATTACCATACACAGTTTATTACATACATAAGTATGGGTTGAAAAAACATGTTTATTTGGATTTCTAGATAAATTATAAGAAACACATGAGGAATTTGTTTTGATTTTCTGAGGTCGTCGAAATCAGTGCTTAAATTGTACTTTTAGACTGACGTACATCTAACACTATGTTCCGATACTTGTATGACATAGTCCACCAGTTACATTTTTGCTACCATCTCTGGTGGCCTTTTTCTGTGTTTTTTTTTGTTATTATATACCATAGACCGACACAAAAATAGTCCGCGATAGCAGTGCCAACACGTTAACGTTTTCCTTTAATTAGAGTAATCTCCGCCGTTAAATAAATAAATCAGGTTTCTTTAAAACAATATTTCTGAATTTACAAGACCTAGAGGTCTAATATTTTGAAGTTAGCATTATCTTAGTGACCTCTACCAATTATTTGTTTAGATCACCTGAGCTGAAGGCTCAAGATGATATATTGGGTTCATTCTTCGTCCGTCGTCCGCCCGTCCGTCTTCCGTTAAACTTTGCTTTAAACGAAACCCTTAGTCAATTTTGACCAAACTTCATTTGCATGATCGTTAGATGAATGCTTTTCAAATTTGTTAAAATTAAAACTTTAAACAATGTCAGACGTAGATAGGAAAGATATTCTTCTCTGAAATCACACGGCATATAGCTCTCATATATTACATGTAGCATCAGCTTATGTTCCTCTAGCAATTTTGCTCAAATGGTGACACTTTGATAAAATCTGGCCCCACTCTGGGGGTCATAGATTTATATAAGAATAATATAAAAACAGCCTTCATCTCTGAAAACCAGCTAGAACGGACCAGTAACAGCAAAGTTATGGCCCTTGATTTAGTTAAAAATGCTATATTTTTCCTCGTTAAGACGATAGGGCCTTCATTTTTCATCCAATCTTTACCAAACTTAATCCGATTGTTAATATCAATGAAAGCTCGACAAGTTCGAAAACCAGCGAGATTGGACTGGTAACAACAGAGTTATGGCCCTTGATTTAGTTAAAAATGCTATATTTTGCCTGGTTAAGACGATAGGGCTTTCATTTTTTATCCGATCCTTACCAAACTGTAACAGATTGTTATCTCAGGCAAGTTTGAAAACCAGCCAGATCGGACCTGTAACAGCGGAGTTACGGCCCTTGATTGAGTTAAAAATGCTATATTTTGCCTCGTTAAGACGATAGGGCCTTCATTTTTCATCCAATCTGTACTAAACTTTATCAGATTGTTAATATCAATGAAAGCTCGGACAAGTTCGAAAACCAGCCAGATCGAACAGGTAACAGCGGAGTTATGTCCCTTGATTTAGTTAGATAGGGGCTTCATAGTTCATCCGATTTTGACCAAACTTTATCAGATTGTTAATATCAATGAAAGCTCTGACAAGATCGAAAACCATTCATATCGGACTAGTAACAGCGGAGTTATGGCCCTTGATTTAGCTCAAAGTGCTATATTTTTCCTCGTTAAGACGATATGGCCTTTATTTTTCATCCGATCGTTACTAAACTTTATCAGATTGTTAGTGTCAATAAAGGCTCGGTCAAGTTTGAAAACCAACCGGATCGGACCAGTAACAACGGAGTTATGGCCCTTTATTTTGTTAAAAATGCTATAGTTTACCTCGTCATATGATAGGGCCTTCATTTTGCATCTGATCTTTGCCAAGTTTTACCAGATTTTATGACTTTCTTTTTATTTATTTTTTTTGTATTTTTT
The DNA here is from genome assembly GCA_037043455.1 of Cyrtodaria siliqua. Lineage (NCBI taxonomy): Eukaryota > Metazoa > Mollusca > Bivalvia > Adapedonta > Hiatellidae > Cyrtodaria > Cyrtodaria siliqua. Next base: position 57,692 of record JAWPHD010007294.1, read on the forward strand.
GTTTGTTTGATTGTTTTGATTTTAGTTTTTTCTTGACTTTTTTTTGATTTTTTTTAGCTTTATGTTGGACCAGTCGGACCAGTAACAGAGGAGTTATGGCTCTTGATTTAGTTAAAAATGCTATATTTTGCCTCGTTAATACGGTAGGGCCATGCTTTTTCATCTGATTTACCAAACTTTACCAGATTCTTAAGTTAAGGCCCTTGATTTAGTCTAAACTGTTTTTTGCCCGAAACTTTCAAAAAAACGTAAATGGCAGTCACTCGCTTCATTGATGTTATAAGAGCTATGTTAGCCAGTAGAGCGACCACAGGCCTTCTTGGGCCTCTTGTTTTACTCTCACATCATATAGGAACATTAAAAGGTGTACTGTGAAACTACAAGGGCTATAGTCATATAGTTTGCATTAAGCATCATCTTATGATTCGCTTCTTATTGCTTTCAAATGGGGCCAAGAGTCAAATTTGTCTCAGTCTCGGCGATCACACACATGACAGTCTATAACTATATTCTTCTCTGAAACTACATCAGCTCTGAAACTTATACGGGTCTGATACTTTGCATGTTGCATCAGGTTATTGTTATCTGCCAGGTTACTCAAATGGCGACACTATAATCAAGTTTGGCCGCGCCCAGAGAGTCATAATATTATACTGTCTATAATTTGAGTATATGGCACAATCTTGGAGCATATCTGCTGATACTACAAGAGCTAAATGTCTAATATGATGATGCATAAGATGATGGTTGTCTACCTAGTTTGTTTAATGGTGACACTGGGTCAAGTATGGCCCCTACTCGGTATCACAGTCTTACATAGAGGTATATAATGAAATTGTTGTTGGTGTCATTTCTTGAAAATGTCAACACTTTAAGGCGAGGCCATTGTACCTCTTGTTTATGGCTTGTAGTTGTACACTTTTGATACAATCACTTCAGATTTAGGTTTAAGTCAGCTGCAGCATGTATTACGAATGTGACTTTTCATGAGGTTATAAAAAACTCACTTATTTAAAACAACTGAATCTTTAATCTTAAGTAAATGTCTATTTTAACGATGTTTACAAATCACATGTTGAATATCCACTCACTGATATTACGAAGGAAACTCCTGCATTGTCCATGGCAAAAATAGCCGATGATAAAGCGTTGAATAAAATACAGTATACAGCTGTACACTCTTAATTCAAAAAAACTAATATAAAAAAAATCAAAACAAAATTCGTAATATAGCAGTAGCACCGGTATGTCAGACAAATTATTTAGAATATAAATCTGTAAATGTAACCGTTATCACTCAATGTGAACTATTCCGATACAATAGGTACCGATCCTCATGTGTAACATTTTAAAACAAAAACAAAAAAACAAATGTTTTTATATAAATATATATATAATTTTTTAAATATATATATATTATCTATATTTATATTATATATTGTATTTTTTGTAAATATTTATTTAAATGAGATAATACATATTATTAATTGTCATTTATTATACCAAAGCCTTTACAATTTATCGACATTGTCACATATATCGACATATAGCAAATAATCTGGGCATATATAAAGCTCGTCGCATATTGCAGCTCGACATACTCGACACATACATGAACTTGGTACCAACTTTGCTAGAAAAGAGTGGCTATAACATTAATGACATTTTAATTTAATGTATTTGAATGCAGTCATCATATTTGAGCCCATACAACTGATCAGATGACCCGGGTTCAAGTCTCACAGGTGACACTGAGTTTCACCGGTGTGTTTTGGGGCAAGACACATCTCCTTATCCTCGTCCGTAGGTTGGCTCTAAATAACCTGTAATGGGTTGATGTATCGCTAAACAACATTCAATTCATTCAAGCCTGTTCTTTAAAATGTCATACTAAATAATCTAATCCACAACATAGCGGGTAAAACTATGCATTTCCACAAATACTTTGGAGTTACAACTCATATTCAGATCGATGCCGAACAATTTAAGGCAATACATAGACCACTGTATAGAGGACTTGGTCATTGTTGGCAACTACCTCTTCGTTGGCAATCAGCTTACTGTTTTTAGGTAACTTTCATTCAACTTGCACTATTTCACGGCTGGTAATCAGTGGAGCTACCTCCGTTTGGAGGTATATGCAAAGTGCTCCATCACCACTTCCGAGGTAGTTCCAACGCCAACAATATACAGGTGAACAAGGTGAGTATGCTTTGCTATTTCTTCGTTATTTTCTTTATTTGCCTTGATATTAAAAATCGGGGAATGCAGTTCCGTGTAGTTATGTTTAAGCTTCACCACGACCCAAAATTGTTCTTGACAGATCCCTAATTTGACGCCATGGACTTTTAGCCCGTTCGAACTTTGCAGTTTTTTCTCAACTTTATCGTCACCACCAGTGTTTTTCCACATTGTTTTGCCTATTTACCCTACATATCGACATGAACGCATCATATATCAACCAGATGGTGTCCGTATATTGCCTGATGATAACATAAATAACACGGAGAACATTTATGGAGGAGAAATACGCGATTTCTTAGAAAAGATAGCTCCAGTGCCAAAGAGATAGTTCCAATGTTATTGAGATAGCACCAATGACTTATCAGAATGCCATTTATTTACCACTGCGTACGACATTCTACTTGTTTTAAAGTCATCCACCTCCCCGCCTCACCCCACCCCCATCCTACGCCCTTTTTTAATTTTAATATAAATCTATGTAGCCCTCACCCCCACCCCACCCCCAGCCCCACCCCCACCCCCACTCCCACGCCTTCCCTCACCCCGCCTTCCCCGCCTTCCCCACCCCTACTAACTCGAAACTCTTTCTTTTTTTACATATTTCTGAGTTGTTTTGGTCAATTCTTACACTTATAGCTGTGTTGCAACCCCCACCTCCCCCCGCTCCCCCTCCCACTTCCCTCCCCCCACAAGTACGTACTTAAGCTGTTGTATATATCTATAATTTTGATTTGAGATTTTTTATAGCATTATGCATCCTATTCAAACTTCACCTATATTGGGGTATGGGCTCCCTCTTCAACGCCCTACCCCAAGCCTTTTTTATATATACATTATGTGTTGGTTTGGTCAGTTCTTACACATATAGCTATGTTGCCCCCCGCCTCCCCCTCCGCCACCTCCCCCCCCCACACCACTTCTTCCTTCCCCACTAGTATGTACTTAAAGCTACACAATCCCGATAAAAGGCACACTAGAGCTGAAAAAGCTAACGGTTATTACGCATGCTGTACTAAGTGATTACTGTATACGTGTGGGTTCATATATACAACATGCGCACTACCTAAATTCACTGAATATTAATGAGACAAGGCGGTACTGTATGAGACGCTTCAGGTACTTTGTGAATCGACCACTGCTCTTATATCGGGTATAAAAGCGGATTTTAGCAGACGGCATTTTACCACCAAACGGTTGAGACCAATTTTCAGTAGAAGGACCTAATATGAAATACAAGTCATTAGAAATTGAAACGGAAGCTAAAGATGTACTTTCTCAAACAATCTTAACCTTGGTTAGAGATTAGATCATGGCGGGGATTTCTTTATTTACACTGTCCTGTTTTAATGGGATGACAGTAGGGTAAGTGTGAGGTTAGGTGCACCCTAGAACCGGTTTAAACCCCTAGTGGCCTACTTTGCCAATGACCGTTCCAAGGCGGTATCCCTATTGTCAACCCTTTTGTGTTTGTGATGTCGTTTGCATTTATTTTTACTTTTGCCTTCTTGTTTGTCTGTTTGCGTTTTTGTTTCTGTGTTTTGTGGTTGACTGTTTTCCTTGAATGCTACTTTCCCTGTCCGATCTTTTTATATTATTATAAAGTCCATATTTATAAATAATCCAAAACAATACCTATAATTAAACGAAGCTGTCTTTTAAAAAAGACCCTTTCCAACTATACCATTGCATCAAAGAAACTAGTATATACAAATAATCCTCCATTTTTATGTGTGTGTGTGTGTGTGTGTGTGTGTGTGTGTGTGTGTGTGCTGTATATTGACACAAAACACAAGGGAGACATTGTTTATCAAAATTGGAATATTGGTTGAGGGGCCCTCAACCAAGGCTCATATTCTAATGGTAAAGATGGAGATACTGTATTTGTTATTTGAAGTTATGCATGCATGGTTTACACATATTAGTAGATTATAAATCAACATAAATTATCAATGAAATATTGATATTGAAATAAAATGGAGAGACAGACAGACAGAGACAGAGAGTCAAAGAGACACATACACAGAGAGAGAATCAAAAAGAGAGGGTGAAGGAAAGAGAGAGAAAATGAGCGAGAAAGAGAGATAGACACACACAGACGGAGAAGGTAAGAGAGAAAAAGAAAGACATAAAATAACGAAAGCGAGAGGGAGGGAGGGAGGGATGGAAAAGAGTGAGAGAAGTGGAGAGAGAGTGGTGGAAGGAAAGAAGGCGAGTGGGAGGAATTGAGAGAGAGAGTTTCTATATAGTCTTATAGACATAGGCGTTAGAGCCGGAGGACATCATACCGCAAAGTTTCAGGGTGGGCCCCAATATTGATGTTTTCACAAAACAAAACAAATGCAAAACGTATTCTTACTTTTTGCGTGCAACAACGGTTGCCTCTCTATACGACATGTCTGCCTACATTATGCCAACATTCATGTATTATTAGTTTTTCACATTGCTGCAGTTGTATTACTTGTAATATTTGATTTTTTATTCATTGATGTATTTTGTTTGTAAACATTATTTATGATCAAACAATTGTTACCTGTGTTTAGCTAGAGCGAAGCTAGTGTGGTCCCGGGGAATACTCCATGAACTTGTTTTACTGCCAGATACGCTGTGGTTCATTTCGGAGTATTTCCCACTATTATATATCTTATTTGACGCTGACATGTTTGATGGTAGAGTCTAAATCCTTATATACTCTCGCCCTTGTCTACACAGCTGCGTGCTCTGCGTACACATAGTTAAGTCCCTGACCCTTTCGGCATTTTCTAAGATAATGGCTTTTGAATTAATATTTTTTTAAATTTAAATCTGTTTGAGGTCATTGTCGTGTAAAACGGCGACAAAAACCGTCATGCAGCGCGCTGCGGGGGAAAGTAAGTTTGGTTTATGTCTATTGCGGGCCCATAGTTTATTCTAGATACTGTCGACGAAAGACAGGTCGTGAAGAGAGAATTACCTCTAGGTGCAAACGTATATACACGAACGCAGGTCCGGAGTACATTTGTTTAGTCTTGTACCTTGTATGACATTTAGTCCCATTTAGCCAAACTCACCACCAGATTATATCACTATAACAAGATCACAACCTCTACATTCTACATCCATAACCGATATAAATTATTGGGCTGTTCTTTTTTATTTTCCATCACACTGTCTTATGAATGATTTTAGAACTGGTGGTCCAGAACCGGTGGTCCAGAGTTTTGAGGCGCTGTTTCAAGTTCACCGCTACGGCCGTGGGTACGAATCCAGCTCGTGCCCAGATTTCATGAGGTATAAAGTATTGGTCCTACTTATGGAAAAGTGGGTGGTCTGCCTCTCCCACGAAAAAATCGATCATCATATATAACCTAAAATGTGCTGAAGATGACGTAAAACACCATGCAATCAACAGAATTGTTTTTTGTTTTTTTTTGTTAGTGGATCGATCGTTGTTTTCGCTTTAATCTGAAGGTATATAAAAACAATCTACCAACCAGGAACCGGTGCCAATGATACGGTTTGTGTCCGTTGCCAGAATCTCACCCATTTTTTGCAGAGCAACCAGGATCCGGTGTTCTGAAATTTAGACATTATGTAAATATTTGCTGATTTTTAGGCTAAACATTTATCTTTATTGAACAACTGAAACCTCGTTGGGATCACATTTTAATCGAATGAAAGTTCTATTTTCATTAAATTCAGAGAGAAAATATGGAAGTTTGGCTTGTTAAAGTCATCAACTTTGTATCGACCGGTCAAGAGTAAATTTATTTCATCTTGTTCTGCATTTGTTGTACACAAAGAACATATATTTCAAAGGATATGATATTCAAAAGTTCCGTCGCATAAAGTTTATTTCGTTATACATACGATAATGTATCTTTATTTTCGAACTTGTTGACGCAAGTGTCCATTTCCCCTCTGTTTTTAACAGCCAGTGTCAAGGTAACACAGTGTTGAGCAGCCGGGGTCCGTTACGTGTATCCACCGTGATTTTAGTTAGCACAGAGTCCTTCGCGGTGAGCTCGGCCAGTAGAGCTAAAAACTAGTTTCGTGGGGGGAGGCTGGGAGGCGGGGGAAACATAGATATATGTGTAAGAATTGACCAAAACAACACAGAGATATGTAAACAAAATAATATATATATTTATTCCGATAAAATATTACAATTCCTAATAATACAGCATTTCACGATGTTCATATCAAAGCAAATAAAGTTAATAACAAAAAAATAACAAAACACACCCACCTTGTTTACCTGGTTTTGGCGCTGAATATATTCATTATAGAAGTACGCGTTTCTCCAAAATGTATTGTTAGTTGTAAATTAACAATTGTTTTAGTTATAACTTTTCTCGAATAATTTGAAGTGGTATGTAAATTGTACGGACCTGTATACACAATACATGTATGCACCTTTTTTGGCTCACATGAGGCGAAGGACGTGCAGACACAAAACGGATAGAAAGTTGATAATAGAAATAGTAATAACCAATAGTAAAGTCGTATGCAATAGTAGGAAATGACATCATCATAAGATGTCCATATCATTGGAAGTATCTCTCTGGCATTTGCGCTATCCCTTCTAAGAATCGCGTATTTCTCCTCCAGAAACTTTCTCCGTATTATTTATTATGTCAGCAGGCAATATACGGACATCAACCGGTTGATATTTGATGTGTTCATGTCGATATATAGCGTAAATAGGCAAACAAATGTGGCAAAACCTCGATGGCGACGATAAAGTCATAAAAAACCAAAGTTCAAACGGGCTAAAAGTCCTTGTCGTCAAATTAGGAATCTTTCGAGAACAATTTTGGGTCATGTTCGAAACTTCAACATAACTGTACGAAACAGCATTTCACGATGTTCATATCAAAGCAAATAAAGTTAATAACAAAAAAATAACAAAACACACCCACCTTGTTTACCTGGTTTTGGCGCTGGAACTACCTCGGAGCACTTTTTCATATACCTCCAAACGGAGGCAGTTCTACTGATTACCAGCCGTGTATCTCTACATGCGCAACGTTAGGTTTAATATTTACTAACAGTCCCAACCATAGGTTAAATAAAATGCGGAGAAAGTCACAACCTATGTTAAGATATTTATCCTATTCAGTTGCTATAGTAATACTAACAACTAGTTGCCAATGGTTAGTAGTTAGTACATTATTCAAGGTATTATCTAAAATCTTCTTCGTCGGGATGTTTAAATCACAAACGAGATGAGATGTATCTCTACATGCGCAACGTTAGGTTTAATATTTACTAACAGTCCCAACCATAGGTTAAATAAAATGCGGAGAAAGTCACAACCTATGTTAAGATATTTATCCTATTCAGTTGCTATAGTAATACTAACAACTAGTTGCCATGGTTAGTAGTTAGTACATTATTCAAGGTATTATCTAAAATCTTCTTCGTCGGGATGTTTAAATCACAAACGAGATGAGACATACGCTATTTAATTTATAGCTTGTCCATTTTATCTGTTACAACTGTGCAAATACAAAGGAAACGACAGCGACCATGCTACCAATGTTATTATTTTTATAACGATTGGAATTAAGCAGACGAGGAAAGATAAGCTATCTGAGGATTACTTCTTGGTGTGAGAAAGTTTCTGTCAGGCAAGGTCATCGAGTGCATGTGGTAGATGATGAATTCCCAATTGACAATTCGATCGACGACCCAACTTTGGACGGACTAAAGAAGAAAATATTGGAGGTGGCGTCGAAGCAGAGTTACTGGGGAGAGTTGATACCTGCTAGGTGGATAATGCTGGAAAAAGCATTGATGGGCTTGATGAGGGATGAAGGACTTAAGTTAAAACAGGCGTAAAACCATTTATTTTTATTAAAGTAGCAAGCACATATAATTTTGTTAACAGTATAATTGACTTACACCCTTCATTCCACAGTTGTCGTGTTAAGCATGGTAATGTCCTAATTAAGTTTGATAGTTTGCTTACATTGTTCGAATTACACCGTAAGTACATGTTCAAAGTGAATTCAAGTTTTGCAGGTCTCAAGCGTCATTAGCATTCTCATGTGTTTACATCGCTTGCGACTGGTACGCAAACAAAACTCATATGGAATGCTACACTGTGTGTGCGATGAAACCAACACCGAATGCTGATTTCATGTTGATGAATGCAATATCATCCATAACGGAATTTCTGCAAAATTGTATTTTTTAAAATACATTTCTTAAAAATGTCCATTTTAACTCCATTCGTTGGCTTGCGTCGGTTGGTTATTGGCGGATGTAAAAATACATTCAGAATGTGAGATATTAATTTGAATGCATCCATTAAAGATGTCTTTCTTACATTTAGAAACGAAGCTCAGATGCCTTCAGCACAGATGCACATATTCGTTTATTACCGCTAAAAGCATTCGAGAACGCAACTGAATGCAGTTAATGAAACATTTTAAAAGGTTAAATGCAAATACAGAGCGCGCACAGAAGGCACAGGTTATCAAATGGAACGCAAACAGAGACCATTATTTATGCTAATTGAACGGATTAGGTTGTTGAAATGCAAACAATGTAAATAAGTGAACAGAAGAGATCCGTCTTTGGTATACACAGTTATTTCTCTGTTGAGCCTATTCGATTACCACATTTAAAAAGCTATACTCGAGGACTACAATAACTGTTATCAACACAGGAAAGACATAACCAACCAGTTTACAAATAGTAATTTTTAAACAGGAATGTCTGAGTTGAAATTATTGGTAGCAATGTTAGTTTGCTAATGTTCCGTAATTTATAATATAGATCATCGAGAGAGTTGAAATAGAAAGTATCAACAGACTCCTGCCCGTACCAATGTAGTTCAGATGAAGAACTGCAATTATTTCTAAGTTCCAACATGACCTGGGAAATATCTTGTACTTCAGGTGAGTTATTACACGACTTTTTGTTTTGTCAGTTTTATCAGTTTTAGCATTCCAGTAGTAATATTACACACATTTAATGTTTACATAACAAAGCAGTATTTACCATGTAAACACTATTTTCGATTAACGTGAACAAACATTAAGAATCTCTGCTACTGTGTTATAGTGTTATAGTTATAATAAATGCGTGTTACACATGTCAATTGTTGAGGTTTGTAGTCTATTTTTCTGTTCATGAAACAATCGCTTTTAGACTATTTGTGTTTGTAGAATGTGACGCGGTTAAATGTATGTAATAATCTAACCACTCAAGTAACTGACAAGATGGGAAGATTGTATATTTGTAAATTATTAAAACAAACACTATTCTTGTAGTTTATATTCTACTCAGAGCTGTATATTCCGTTTTTTATTTCAGCGATGAAGGTCTGCGAGACTATGTACTTCTTGATCCCCAGTGGTTGATCGATGCCTTTAAATGCATCTTAACAGCCGAACGGTTCTGCAAGTAAAAAATCAGATATACGAGAAATGGCAGGAGTTCAACAAAACAGGCAAACTGAAACTGGATCTAATTGGTTCGTTGCTTTCATTTATACTAACCAACACTATTTTTGACCTTTTGAAAGACGTCAATGACCTTGACCTTGGGTATCGATATTGGTTGTTCAAATCCGTCGCGATATTAATGTATGTGGATGACATTTGTTTGCTGTCTCAGTCGGAAAATGATCTGCATATTATTGCTTTGAAACTTTACATAAGTGGCGCAAAATGTGGAGAGTGCTTATAAATACAGACAAATTCAAATGTATGCATTTTCGAAAAGGATGATTTAACCAGACAAAACACGTGTTTAACATCTTAGAAACAGTTCACAAATATAAATATCTTGGCGTTATTTTTAAAGACAAAACCGATTTTTCCTACCATTGTGAAGCTACGGCAAAAGGTGCAGGCCGCGCCTGAGGCAAAATTATTTCGAAAGTACGAAATTGCAAAGATATTGGATTTAAAACGTTCAGTATATTATAGAATTATGCTTTATACCAATCCTAGACTATTGTGCTGCCGTTTGGGGATTTACACAATATCAAGCTATAGACAATATCCAGTATCGTAATTTACTGTACTTTCTTGGAGTTCACAGATTTGCCCCGAAACTTGCCATTACTGGAGACACAGGTTGGCTTCCGAGTAACTATTTCCGCTGGGTAACGATGTTTCGCTATTGGATTAATTATGTTTGATGACAATAGACTTAAAAAACGTTGTTTTCGACTTGGATTACACACGATGTGGAAATAATTGGTGATTTAAAATCCATTTTGTTGAAACTGAATGTTGTTGACCATTTTGAAAGGAAACCCTTGGTGAATATTAAAAGAGTAGTCAGTAAGATTGTTGAATAGTATTTCGGATATTTGGAAAACTGACTTCAGAAATTAGCTTAATTAAGAACATATGTAAAGATCAATTTGAATGTAAACAATATACACTGTTAAATTTGAGCAGACATGAACGATCAATGCTTGCTCAATTTAGGTGCGGTATTCTACCATCAGCGGCCATCTTTGTTTACACGGAGTTATGTAGTAAAAGCGTGTAGCGACTATTCCTCTGTAACTACTATAGACTTCATAGGAATGTTGCTCTTGATGTCTAATTGATCCTAGCAAAATTTCTTTCAACCGGAAATTCAAAATGGCCTCCACGGCTAAAAATACATTTAAAAAAAACACAAGTTTATAGCGACTACATCTTGAAAACTATAAGTGATATGGATATGGGACTTTCTCTAAAATGATCAGTATGACATGATGTTGGTCCTTATTGACAATCATTTTGATTCGACGTTAAACATGGTTGCCAGCGGTCATCTTTGTTTACAAGGGTTATATCGAAAAAATTCTAGCGACTACTCCTCTCAAACTACTTCACAGATGTTCATGACATTTCAAAGGAATGGTGCACTTGATGTCTAGTTGATCCTAGCAAAATTTTAGTCAGCGGAAATTCAAAATGGCCTCCACAGCTAAAAATAGATTTTTAGAAAACAAATTTGTATCGTCGCTTCTTCAAAACTATGTGATATTGATATGGGACTTTTTCTAAAATGATCAGCATGACATGAAGTTGGTTCTTGTTGAAAATTATTTTGATTTGACATTAAACATGGCTGCCAGTGGCCATCTTTGTTTACATAGAGTTATATAGTAAAAACGTGTAGCGACTACTCTCCTCTGGAACTACTTGACAGATTTCATGGAACTTCACAGGAATGCTGATATAGCTATCAAAACCTATCATTAGAGCTTTAAGGTCATTGACCTCTTGTTATAAAAGAATGAGCGCACTCAGTGTTTTGGCGAAAACGGTATTACCGTTTTCCAGCCATATGGCATCGTCTGATTTTTCAATATGACCGGATAAACGTTTTTTGCGCACAAAGCCGTCGTTACAATATTTTTCTATGCCAGACCTATTTCTGTACGCAAGATACTCTATAAGTCTGGTTCACCTGAGATGCTTGCTTTTTTTTGAAATATACACGGTGTATTTAAAACCAAGCGTCGCAGATGAACAAGATGTATATGCAACATAACTATTCCAAATGACCGAGTGTTCCTTGCACCGCTAAGGGCAGACCCACATTTTCTGAATGCGAAATTGGCGCAGTATCCATGGCGGAAAACAAACTAATGTGCTTTTTAAATATAAACGCTATGACCGCGATGTTATTGGTAAATATGAAATCGTTGATTGGTAAACGAGGAGAGCTTGCCTAGTAAAAACATAAACAGCCGTATGTTTGATTAATAACGTGGTATTAACTATTTAATACGTACATGTATGTACATGTTCATGCTATCAGTTATAACCTGGGACGAACATTGCAATTGTAATCATGTTTAGCCTTCATGTCCAATTCGCAACGTAGGTTGTCCCCATTTAGAGCTAGCTAGTAAACTTTCAAATGTCCAAAGGTTGTATATAGAGATTTTACATTTATATAGTGAAAAGACGTAAGAAGCACTTTGAATGCTTCTGACATAGACATATAGAGGGGAATCGATGTTGATACTCAACTATCAAATGTGTGTGTTGTTTTGTCTCGATGATCAATAATGATAGTCATGATAGTACTATGACATCTCTATCCCCATTTCCTGTCCATTCATCGGTGAGCATTTCTCCTACTAGTTCCAATTCTATTTTTAGCTCGACTATTCGAAGAATAAGAGAGCTTATGTAATCACCCCGGCGTCGGCGTCCCACATCAAGGTTTGCGTGTAAGCTGTGTTTACAAGTCTATATCTCTTACATTGCTTATCCTAGCACAACCAAATTTGTCCATAGGCTTCCTTATAGCATTATCTAAATGGCTAGGGTTAAGGTTAGGGTTAGGGTTAGGAACCCAAATTATAATAGCCCGTAAAATGTGTCCCATTTCACATCAAATTGTGCGTGTAAGCTGTGTTTACAAGTCTATATCTCCTACATTTCTTAACCTAGCACAATCAAATTTGGCCATTAGCTTCCTGATAGCATTATCTTAAGGGCTGTTTAGTAATTTTGGTTCCTGTAACCCCTGGGCTCCAATGGAACCCAAATTCTGATAGCCCTTAAAATGTGTCTGTTTCACATCAAATATTGCGTTTAAGCTGTGTTTACAGGTCTATATCTTTTACATTTCTTGTCATAGCTGAACTAAATTTGGGAATCGGTTTCCTTATAGTATATTGGAAAGGGTTGGGTAAGTAATTTTGTCTTCTGCAAATTATAGGGTCCCATTGAATCCAAATTGTAATTTAAAATGTGCAATAATGGCAGATCTAGGTTTGCATGTAAGCATATATCTATAGATCTATAATTTTGGTTTCGGATTTCTTATAGCATTATGCATCTTATTCATACTTCACCGATATTGGGGCATGGGCTACCTCCTCCACCCCCCGCCCCTACTCCCTCCACCCCCCTCCCCCCTCCAACCACATTTTTTTTTACATATTTCTGTTTGTTTGAAGCAATTCTTATGCATATATGTTGGTCCCTCCCCTCACCCCTTCAGACCTCCACCCCCTCCGTGCCTGTCACCCAACCCCACACCCCCCCACACTCGAAACTCTCTTTTTTTTTTTTTTACATATTTCTGTGTTGTTTTAGTAAATTCTTACACAGCTTCTTACACATATATACTTATTGCCCCCTCCCATCCCACCGCCTCTCCCCCTCCCCCCACTCAAAACTCTTTTTTTTTACATATTTCTGTGTTGCTTTAGTCAATTCTTACACAGCTTCTTACACATATATATTTATTGGCCCCTCCCCATCCCCCCGCCTCTCCCCCTCACCCCCACTCAAAACTTTGTTTATATTGTTTTTTTACATATTTCTGTGTTGTTTTTTTGTCAATTCTTACACATAGCTATGTTGCCCCCTCCAAACGCCCCCATATATATGTATTCTGGGTGTCTTGTTGTAATTTTTGCCTCACTCTGTTTCGCCTCAAATTACAACAAAAACACCCAGAATATATATATAACAAATCACCATAAAATGGTGATTTGCTTGATTTATTAAAACTTTTTAAACCCTTAAACTAGTAAAGATTTTAAGTTTGGATTATATAATTTGAAACATTTTTTACTATCTAGATTTTTTTAATATTTATTAAAATTACATCCAAAAAATAGTTTAAATTTTGGAATCTTTATAATTATAAAATATGATTTAAACCTTAATACGTCTAAATCTGAGACACTCAGCGTTATACGACTTTAACCTCCAATAATCGTTCATTTTTCTAATTGAAGCTGCACCGCAACCAACACACACTTGATATTTTGCAGAAGTGCCTTTTTTACATATTAAACACGGTAATGCATGACTTATTTTTAATCTATATTTATACAAACTGCAATAATTAGAATATTTTGTTGGCTTATATTTACATGGATTATGTAATCCAATTTTAAGAAATTTACAAACATTGATTTCCATTGTCTATTTTGTATATAATTATTTTATATTTAATAAAAATTTTTTTTAATATATAACAAATAAAGGAAATGGAAAACGCAGAGACTATAAACAAATTAATACTCCTGTTTGAAACAGGAATGATAAGAAAAGACACACTAGACCATAGTCTTATGTCTATTCAACCACCAAAAGCATTTGAAACTCCAAAAAATGTTAATTCTCAAGCATTTAAAAATTTACATAAGAGACGACGTAACAAAAAACTACGCAAACGAGAAAAGCAAAAACATGATAAATTAAAAGAAAATGTTATAAATGAACTAAAACAAGTTTTTAAAGATAAAAAAGCTAAAAAAAGTATTCCAGACTTAAAATTGGTTGACAACCCAATATGTGGTTATTTTAAAGCATATGAAATGTCTGTCGAGAAATATAAAGACCCCCAAAAAGTATTTCATGATAAAAAATCCATTATTACAAAACAAATTATTAAAGAGCTAATAAAAACGAATGGATTAAAATTTCAATTAGATCTCACTGTAGATTTATTTAAAGATGATGGCGCTAACAAAAAAATATACTACAGCAGTGTTAAAAAGTGAACAAAATGCTATTTTGAACTCTGAAAAAATAAACGAGTTTTATGACAAATCATCTGCATTTATACACGAAAGCTTAGAAAGATTCACAAACACAGCATCTGGATTGGAAATTGATCACTGTGTTAAGTTTTATTTGAATATAGCAAAATATGAACCATTAAAAGGTTCTTCATATATTCCTTTACCCAAAGCAGTATCTGATAAAAAAGCAATAATTAATGTCAATAATGAAGAAAATAAGTGCTTGGAAGTGGCATTGGTTTCTTCTTTGTGGCCTAATAAAAATAATCCAGCTAGGATATCTAGTTATAACAAACACATGGGTAAGTTGAATATGGATGGTATTGATTTTCCCACTCCAATTTCACAAATAACCAAAGTAGAAAAACAAAATAATCTTGCTATTAATGTTTATGGATATACCATAACAGGAAAAAATAAAAAGGTATCTATTTTTCCATATAAAATATCAGAACAACCAAAAGATATTGACCGAATTAATTTGATCTTAATATCTGAAGACATTGAGGTTGAATCAGAAAACGAAGACGATCCAAATAATGAAGAAGGAATTATAGATGACAACTATAACCCTGATGATTATTCCAACGAACCAAAAAAAATAACAACAAAATATCACTATTGCTGGATTAAAAATCTAAATAGATTACTTTACGATCAAAAGAAACATCATGGTAAAACCTATTTCTGTGACAGGTGCCTTTATGGATTTTCAAGAAAAGAAATATAAAAAGATCGGACAGGGAAAGTAGCATTCAAGGAGGACGATTTACTTATTTATCAAACACAAAGAAGACTGCGATGGTATTAACAAAAAATCTTGTAAAATACAAATGCCACAAAAAGGTAAAAATCACATAAAATTCAAAAAACATCAAAATCAAATGCATGTTCCTTATGTAATATATGCTGATTTTGAGAGTATAATTAAACCACATTTAATTCAATTTGGAAAGAAATCTGATATTCATAATGTACATGAAGCTTGTGGATTTGGATACCAAGTTGTTAGATATGATGGCAAAGCTGAAGAATCTGTTATTTACAGAGGTGAAGATGTGGTTGAAGTGTTTTTAAAACGACTAGAATGTGAAAATGTAACATTAACAACAATTTTGCTAACCCAAAACCATTAATAATGACGCAGCAAAATGAAGAAGATCATGAAAAAGCAACACACTGTTGGATATGTGAAAATAAAATAGAAAATGATAAAAACGGCAAAGTAAAAGACCACTGTCATTTTACAGGAGAATACAGAGGTGCAGCACATAAAAACGGTAACTTAAAACTGAAAATAAAACCAAACAAAACACCTATACCTGTTATATTTCACAACCTCAAAGGATATGATAGTCATCTTATAATGCAAAAAATACATAAAATTACATGCATCCCAAACAACGCTGATTTTTTCATTTAGTGTTGGACAACTTAGATTTTTGGATAGCTTTCAGTTTATGGCTTTGTCTTTGAAAAGATTGGTAGATGCAACAGACAAATCTGATTTCAAAATTACCAAAAATCAGTTTAGAGAACAAACAGATTTACTTTTACGAAAAGGTGTTTATCCTTATGAATATTTTGATAGCATGGATAGATTCGAGGAAAAACAATTACCACCCATAGAGGCATTTTACAGTGAACTTAGAGGTGAAGGTATCACCCAAAAAGAGTATGACCACGCTCAAAAAGTGTGGAAAGAATTAAATTGTAAAACTCTTAGAGACTACCATGATTTATATCTAAAAACGGATGTAACTTTGTTAGCAGATGTATTTCAAACTTTCAGAAAAACATGCATAAATGCATACAAACTTGATCCCTTGCATTACTACACAGCACCTGGATTATCTTGGGATGCTTTACTCAAATATTCTAAAATAGATTTAGAACTTTTGACAGACATTGATATACACTTATTTGTCGAAAAAGGGATGCGTGGTCGAATAAGTATGGTTTCACAAAGACACGCCAAAGCAAACAATCCACATGTAACTAATCATAACCCCAACAAAAAAACCACTTTTTAATGTATTATGATGCAAACAATTTATTTGGCTGGGCAATGAGTCAGCCACTTCCATATTCTGGTTTTAAGTGGGTTGAATTAGAATTAACAGATTTAACACCAAAAAAAGAAAAAGGATACATCCTAGAAGTTGATTTGGAATATCCCAACGAAATACATGAATCTCATAATGACTATCCACTTGCACCGGAACTATTAGCAGTAAAAAAAGATTGGTTGTCTGAATACCAAACAGATCTGCTAAAAAATAACAACATGATAAATACAGAACAACTAGTCCCAAATCTTATGAAAGAAAAATATGATACATCAG
Organism: Cyrtodaria siliqua; assembly: GCA_037043455.1. Classification (NCBI taxonomy): domain Eukaryota; kingdom Metazoa; phylum Mollusca; class Bivalvia; order Adapedonta; family Hiatellidae; genus Cyrtodaria; species Cyrtodaria siliqua. The sequence continues at coordinate 74,774 of JAWPHD010007294.1, forward strand.
AAAAATTTAGAGTTGTATTTATCCTTAGGCATGAAACTAAAAAAATACACAGAATATTAGAATTCAATGAAAAACCATGGATGGAATCATATTCGTTTAAACACAGAACTTAGAAAAAAAGGTAAATCAAACTTTGAAAAAGACTTTTATAAGTTAATGAACAACTCCGTGTTTGGTAAAACAATGGAAAATCTACGCAAGCGCACTGATGTAAAACTAGTCAAAACTGACGGATCTGAAAATGAAAAAATAAGAAAAATAATAGCCAAACCCAACTTTAATAGACGTATAAAATTATCAGATGAATTATCAGCAATACATGTAAACAAAACAAAATTAACATTAAACAAACCAATTTATGTTGGAATGGTAGTATTAGATTTATCAAAGTACATGATGTATGATAGGTATTATAATACTTTGAAAAAAAGGTATGGATCTAACTGTAATTTGTTGTATACAGACACTGATAGTTTATTAGTAAACATCAAAACAAAAGATGTGTACAAAGTCATGTCTGAAATGAAAGATGAGTATGATCTAAGTGATTATCCTCAAAACCATCCAATGCACGATGATGCAAACAAAAAAGTATTGGGTAAAATGAAAGACGAATGTGCTGGGGTTGCTATTGATGAATATGTTGGGTTAAGACCTAAATTATATTCTATTTTGAGAGCAGATGAGGTTCTCATTAAAAAGGCAAAAGGTGTAAAAAAGTATGTAGTTAAAAAACATATAAACTTTGAAAACTACAAAGAAGCATTGTTTGATTAGCATGATAAGAAAAAGTTTACACATGAAATGAATATGATGCGATCAATAAAACATCAAATATACGGCATAACAGTAAACAAAGTAACACTGTCACCATTTTACTCAAAAAGATACATTCGAGAAGATGGAATTAAAACTGATGCCTATGGATTTTATAAAAACTTATATACGCGTTTGGGTATCAGCAGGAACAATAAGTAGTTCTTCTTTGACAAATCCTCTCTGTGGTGCTGGTAATTTCAAATAATATACTCTTATACCTTGCGTCACCATATAAATTTTAATCTTGTGAATATCTACACTCCACATTGGATCAGTTGCTCTGCGTCTTCCAACTTCTTGTTCCCCGGGTTGATATAAATATCTTACACTTGCATTCATACATATAGGATCATATTTTAATGTTTTTGTTTCAACAGGAGGGGGATTTTTGGATCCACATTTATTGCTTTAACAACTTCTGGTAATCTTTTTACCCAATCTCTGTTACGTTTTTGTGAATCTATTTCCTTAGCATACTGATAACCAAACAATCTTTCAGCTAATGTTCTGTTAAATCGTTCCACTATAGCTTGGTCTCTGTGTATTTCTGTTCTGCCCCGTCTAATATTTACTTTGTGTTTCGCCATCAACTGCGATACTGCACCCATAAATTCTAAGCTTGGATCCACTTGTAATAATTTTGGATATTTCAAATACCGACTGTATATTTTCTCAAATGCTTTAGCAACTTCTTTGCTATCCTTGGAAGTCAGCGGCTCTGCTTCTTTGTATCTACTTGCGATATCAACCACAGTCAATGCATATTTATAAGTCTTGGGTCCACGACCAACCCCAAAGTTATCATGCGGTAAAAATAACAAATCAGCTTGATGCAATCCATTCTTAGCGGAAACATCAAACCTGGGTCTAATTATTTTCTTTGGTGCGGGTAAATAAATCTGCCACACAGCTTGTTTTTTTTTTAAATTATAATGCCTGTATTTCACTAACACCAGCCTCTTTTGACAATGTTTTAACTGCTGAGTAACCTCTCCAAATCCTTTTGGGCTGTAATACATCTTTTCCATTTGTTTCTACTAAAGATTAAACTTTATGTAACTATAAAAGAAAAAAATGGAAATCACAAATGCACGATTTGATGAACTGCTCGAAGAGCAAAATCAACACAGCACAAAGAAATGGACAGACTTGGAAATAAATAAAATATACACTATTACAGATACGAAAATACTGGATACTGAATATGGTCCATCCATGGTATTGACATTATTAGACAACGGTGAAGTATGGGCGCCGGATCATCTTAAAAATAAAATAGAGAAGAGTGCTAAACCACCATATTATATTCGACCACTTGGATTGAAACCATGTAAAAACAACAAAACAAATAGGTATCATGCATATGACTTAGTCTTTCCAAAGGTTATTTCAAAGTAAAAACATATAACTTAGTCATTTCAAAGTAATTATATACTGACGAGATAAAGAAACGCCTCATCGGGAATTTCCGCTATATATTGTATGTACACTATGCTGCTGTTAATCGAATGGTACATGGCTACGTAAGACTTTTCTTTTCGGAAAAATACTAAAACAACACAAAACACAGCAAATAGTATTGCTTCTAAGTTTGATTATTGGCAGAGTATCTGTTTGGCTCAAGCATGTGAGCAAACTTAGGATGCAAATTTCTGCAAACTCTTTACGTTAAATACAGTACTAAAATAGTCAATTTTTCAAAGAGGAACTTCAATATTTATGAATTTCTTGTTATAAAGTGTACTGTGATTAAAACGTCTACAACATCACAGTTGTGTCCTTTCTCTAACCAACTGCAACTTTGTTTTACAAAACATCTTGGAATTTCTTTGGAATATTATGTGGCATTAAGTGTGCGGTATATACAATATATAGCGGAAATTCCCGATGAGGCGTTTCTTTATCTCGTCAGTATAGTTTTAAACTATATATTTTTTTATGAAATCAATTTATACGCCACAAATCCAGTTGCAGCCATGCCCACCACAATAAACGTAATTTCTCTATTCTGTTGATCTGGAGATGGTGTATAGAAATCACTCATCTCAGGCTCCGGTTCCAAAGGCAACTGTTTACCAGTTATATAATAATACTGCTTCATAGCCTGGTCTACATCATCAAAAGTCTGCTCTGCATGATGCTCCTTTTGCAGTTGCTCATTAATAAAATCTAATCTCTCTGTTCTTTTTTCATTCCATGCCGCTTGTGCTGCTTCCAATTGTTCCACTGCTTTGTCATGCCTTTGTATTTCCTGTTTTTTTCTCATCTGAATTACTTTTCAATGTTGATAATAAATAATTTGAACCGCTAAACGCCAATGCGTTTGTTATTGCGCCACCTATCATCATTGCTGCTGCTGCGCCTGCCATTTTTATATATATATATATATTTTAAATTATTTCATAATATCCGCAGCAATAATACCTTGCTTAATAAACATATCCTTTGTAGCCATTGCTAACATTATATCCACAGACAGCATCCCAACATCTGTCATATTAAAATCTACTTTAGGTGCTGGTCTTTTTAGTAGTTTTCTGCCAATCTCAGAATATCCAATAGTTAAAAGTGTTTCCACTCCAGCGTGATACATCATATTTACAATGTGTTGCAATTTTTTATATGATTATTTTTTTATTTTTTAAATAAATTATTAAAAATCAAACGGGTCCTTTGGTGCAACAGCAACATGCGTAGCAACATGCGTAGCAACATGTGTAACAACCGATTTTTTGTTATAGATATACAAACCCAACCCAGCAATGCCTAATAAAACCATACACGGTGGAATATAATTTTTGTATACATTTATTTTGATTTTTTCTGGTTCCTCTTCACCTGTTGTTATTTTTGTTATTTTATTTGCATCTTGTGCATCTTGTGCATCTTGTGCATCTTGTGCATCTTGTGCATCTTGCTTTACATCTTGCTTTACATCTTGCTTTACATCCTGAAGCAAACGCTTTGCCTTCCTTGCCGCTGCTCCCTTTTTCCCAGCCTCTACTCGTTTTGGATTTTTTACTTTTTGTTGTTTAACAGATTGTGTATCAACTTCAACAGGTATAACTTCACTCTCTTGGTTCTCCATCATTTATATTATCTACATTTTTATTTTTATTAAAATCAATATGTCTAACAGTTGTCAGTATTGCTGTAAATGGCGCTAAGAACGTTCCATACCTGTGATACAACTCGCAACAAGCATTTGTCAAAGCATGATTAATAAATGGGTCTTCCTCCAAATCAGTTTTGGTGGATTTGTCACATTGAAATATTTTGATACTCCCATCACATACAAGTTAATAAAAGAATTGCCTAAAGTCTTGGTCATACTTGCCCCAAGTCTTGCTTCATATCTGCAGTAAAGTTTGTTAATTTCATCCGGGGACATGCTATCTATAGTTGTGAGTTGTATGTCTTTACCCAAATATTGACGGCTACCACCGCCAGCCACTATGGCTGATAATCTTTCTTTTTTTGTTTCCTGTTGATTTGATTCATCACGTTCCGTAAAACCTTCCGATATATCTTTTAATAGTTCTTCCGCATTCATTTTTATATTGGAATAAATATAAAATACAAAACAACCAGTTGCGATATACACCACGCAACTAGTTATGGTTAGTATTGTAAATAGCATTGCTATTAACATTGCTATTTTTTTATTAGCATTGTTAATTTGCTGCAAGCATTGCTATCAACATTGCTACTTTGCTGTTAGTATTACTATAAGTAACAAAGCAATGCTGTTAGAAAAAAAAGCATTGCTAACAGCAAAGCGTAAAAATTATTCAACCCAATAACCAGTTGGTTGGTCAGTTCTCAAAATTACCTTGGAATATTTAGTCTTAGCTAAAGCTTTTCTTATTCTGGTTCTCTCCTCCAGCGTCGGAATAACATCATTTTCTCTCAAACAATTTTCATAACTATCTCTGTCCTTGGTGTAAAACATACACAACCATTTTGCTTGCTCCCTTAAATCTTTCAATACATAATTATATCTCTGTGAAATAACCCACACTGATTGTTTGGCGTGACGACCAGAGAATGCCAACTCTGATAACATATCTTTTTTCTTTGTTAATTATTTTGTGGCGGAGCAATCATCAATGATGTATAGTGTGGGCTTGCCAGCATATTGTTTAAAAAATAAACGCAACAGTTCTTGTAGCATTTCTTTACCGTTGCTAACGGGATTGACAATTATTATTTTTTTATCTCTCGGGTGTCTTACACCTCCTATCCAGGATCTATTTTTATAAGCCTCGTTCCACTCTATGGTTAGGCACAATATAATTATATATTCAAAAACTCCAACATACTCTTTTTCAAGTATGTCAAGAACAAATTCTGTTTTGCCGCAGCCTGTCTGACCACAGATAATGACACTGTGTGGATATTTAGGATATTTAGAATAGTACTTCTTTGAATCTTCCATCTTCGAAATTGATTTGCGCATCTTGTATTATATATATATAAATATTTAAAGGTTGATCTGCATCTGCCTTTTTATTTATTAGCATTGTTATGCCTTCACTGCCGTTTTCTATTCTTCTTTCACTGCCGTGTAATAAATTGTCATCACATGTTCTAAGGTCAAGCCACAAAGCATACGATTTTGTTAGATAGCTCTCAAGAGAAACATTGGTAAAGTTTAAGTCCTTTGCCACTATGCCTGTCTCTTTGTTTCTTTTTGATGTCAAGGCAAAATATTTGTTGATTTCATCCCAATGTTGATATGCCCTCATGCCCTGACTATACAACTGATTTGGTACGCTTTCTATTGTCATTTCAACCTTTTCAATCTTTGGGTTGTAAAAGGATTCCGTGTCTGTTCTGTCTGGGTCTTCAAACAGCATTAAAATACCTTTTATGCTCCGTGCTGGTACATTAATGTTGATATTCCAAAGGGTATCAGATTTTTTTGCTATTATTTTTCTATGTCGTAAGATACGATCATACATAAATACTATCTTACCATTGGTTTGCTGTCTTATTTGTCTAGCTAATTCAACATCACTAACCATATCAAATTCCAAGCAGATATTTTTTATTACATAATATGCATCAGCATCACTGCTTTTGATAACTTTGTTATAATCGTTAAACGTTAATTCATATTCTAACCTATCACCAAGTCCCGCTTGATAAAATGGCATATGACTTTCTAACATTTCAAAGTCCAGTGGAATACAACATCTATTTTCATAAGCTGCTGCTACAAGTTCATCTTCAAGGTCTGAAGAAGCATCTCCCGCACCAACTCTATGTTTTAACATGTTTGCTTTACCAACAACACCTTGGTAAGCCATGTTTAATCTTAGTATCATGGCTTTTATCTGCAACAGGTAATGTTATTAATTGGCTTAGTAACAATCTATGGGGTTTGCTTGTGTTTGTTTCCGGGTTGTTGTATGTGGCAGCCAAAGAGTGGTTTAAATCTCGTAAATAAGTAATGCAGCAAAACCTATTACTATAGTACCAACAATTATAGTTGTTTTGTTATTTTCATGTTCAATCGCTAATTTGTTTATTTCTGGTGGGTTATGCTCCACAGTTTTGTGTATTGATGATTTATCAAAGTCAGAATGTTCCGGTAAAAAATTCTTTGTTGTGGTGCCTTGGAAAGGTGAAATAATTTGTGGTGGTACTGGTTTTATATTAACATCATTATTCAATCCTAATGCTTGTGCATCGGTTGCTATTACAATTTCGTTATTGTAGTCTTGTATTGTTCCGATTCTTAATTCCATGTCACTTGGAGACATGTACAATTCACTTCCATAGACAAAATTTACTTTACTTCTTGCATATTTTAGGGTGGTTTCATATCTTGAAATTTGACTGGGCAAGTTAATGGGGCTGTTTATTGCATCCTCTACATTTGCCAAAAATTGTTTCTGTGCATCAAATGCAGTTCCAGTTCCAAGTATATCTGTTTTTGTTTGTGATTGTGAGCCAAGAATTGCCCAGCAGTATGTTCTTATGCTGTCATTGATGCGTTCTACTCCTGCTCTTGTAAATCCCGCAGAATTATCTAGTATAAAAGTAGACCAGCTGTTGTCTGCTTCAGGTCCTTGTGCAATGTATTCAATGTGGTATTGCGTGTCACTTTTATAGTCTGTAAAACTCATATTTTTTTCATTATACACAAAGGTTGCGGGTCTTAATGGTCTGTATCCCACGTTTGTACCGTAGTCATAAATAGTTCCCAAACCATCATTGTTGCTTCTTTTCTGTCTCCAGTCCGAATTTAAGTCAACATTAAACTCCTTGCATATTCTCTCGTATGCGTTTCGGTTATATGTGTTATTAAACGCATTCCAATTTGAGTCTTGTGGCATTGCTACACTCATCTCAAATAATATTCTTCTGACTTGGTAAGAGACATGAAATCGAAATAACGAACGAACGTGGGCATCAGCTTTCAGATGATTGTGAAATCAATGCCACATCCAGTTGTCGCACACCAAAAAGCAAAATTTAACTGATTCTGCCAAAATAACATCCAATCTGTTCCCCAGCTTTGGACTATAGCATCTGATTTGACGTATGGGAGTTTGTATTTTTCAAAGACATTTAAAAATGATGCTTTAAAGCCTTTACCGTTGGATGTAATAACTATGTTTTGATTTATTATATCTATCACTTTTTTGCTAAAAGTATTTAAATATTGAGCATCTGGGTTATATTTGAACTCTTTAGAAATCATTTTTATTTGTATTTTTTATATTTATTAAAAAAAAATGTTTCATACAATTTCAAACATAGACAACTCTATTGACTTACAACAGTATATCGATAATAGAGATGGAACTAAGCGCGTTGGATTAAAAAGTTTTACATACACTATCGGTTGGTTTAATATTAATCATGAAGTCATAAAGACAAAAAACCCAGATAATACGCATCATATACCAGTAGGACTCTATAACTTTCAACAGTTAGCAGAAAATTTTAAATTGCTAAATGAAAATATTACCCTAACCATTTATGCGCAAAGTGCTACAGCCATTTTAGATACGTCAATAGAGACACGATTTTCAAGCGGTCTTTCAAAAATGCTGGGATTCGAGGACAGGAAATGGTTAAAAGGTATTCGTGCTGGAAATCAATCAATTGATTTAGCTCCTTATAAACAGCTATATGTTCATCTGGAACAAGTTAATACAAGTAGTAATTATGTGAATGGTGCGCCAAGCACTATTATAGGGGTTATACCTGTGGTAAATAAGCAGTTTGGAGATATTGTATATACACGTTTTTATCCTGAATATCACTGTCTTTCAAATGGTACAATTACTGAATTAAAAATAAAAGTCAGAGATAAGCATGGCAACAAGATAGATAATCACGGTTTGCCTATGAGTTGTGTTTTAGAAATTATTTAAAAAATATATTTTTATAAAAAAAACAATGAGTATATTTGGGCCAACAAGCCCTAAAAAAATAGAAGACTTAGAGGCTTTGATAAATAATGTTCAAGATTTACATAGGCGAGTTGTGCCTTTTGTTAACCAGTTTAACCATTTGAGAGATAGAGTTGATAATCTTAAATATGGAATTATAACAATATTTGCAGAGGCTAAGTGTCCACTTGTATTGAATAGAATACTCTCATTTGGTAACGGTGGAGCAGAAACAAATGTGGGGCATGTAATGCCACGCCATGGTCGTATTATGAAAATAGGTTTAGCAAGTGAACGATTAGTTGGTGACGTATCTGTAATAGTTTCTGTCAATGGTTTGAACAACCAAATTATGGCATAACGCTTCACATCATCCCACGCAATCATGTTAACTTTGATAGACCTTTAGATTTGGTGCTGGTTCTGTTGTTAACTTTGTTTGCAAGACTGCCAACGCTACCGCTGTAAATACGGTGGCATCATTATTAATTGAATTAATTTAATTTTTTTATAATTAAAAAAAAATTAAGCCACCGACAGCACCAAATATATATCCTCCGTTGCCAGTGGAAGACGGACAGAATTATAGATTACATAAGATTTCAGAGATTGAAAACAAGTTAATTACAGAGCGAGACACACGCAAGTCTCATTATAAAAAATATAAACGTGGTATTAATATCACAGATGGAATTGACACTACTTTAATATCTGCAAGTGTTATTATGGCTGGAGTTGGTTTGGCACTGCCTGTTATGCTCCCCTTGGAAATTGCTGCCATTGTTTGTGGGACAATAGGTGTTTGTGTCAAATTTGTTAGACGTAAGCTTAATTTAAAAGCTCAAAAACATTATAAAATAAGAACGTTGGCAGACAGCAAGTTGAATAGTATTAGGAATATGGTTTCTATGGCTTTCCAGGATGGACAGATAAGTGAAAATGAGTTTAAGATGATTTTAGATGAGATGGATAAATATAACAAACTAAAAGATAAAACACACTCTAAATAATCCGGGCTGAGTGAACAAGAAAAGAGCAAATTAATACAGGAGGGAAAAGCACAGGCATTAAGTGTTATTCAAAAAACATAAATGGGTAATTAACTGTTTTTCAGCTATATATGAGTATGAGCCACCATCTGCTTATCAAGAAGCACAAAAATATTCAATTAGGTCAAACATGTCCCTGAAGACACTTTTGTCCAATAACCAGGTCAATGCGGAAGTACTCTATCGGTGATATCTTATGTAAATAAATCCGCACGGCAATAGATTTAGAGCAGAGTCTAGAAGACTGATTTCGTGTTTATTCGTTGATTTGAGTGAAATTTTAATAACAAATCAACAAATTTGTTTTGTATTGAAGAAACATTTTATAATTATAAAAATTACAAAATCAGACTATTTTTGGATGTAATTTTAATAAATATTAAAAAAATCTAGATAGTAAAAAATGTTTCAAATTATATAATTCAAACTTAAAATCTTTACTAGTTTAAGGGTTTGAAAAGTTTTAATAAATCAAGCAAATCACCATTTTATGGTGATTTGTTATATATGTATTCTGGGTGTTTTTGTTGTAATTTGAGGCGCAACAGAGTGAGAGAAAAATTACAACAAGACACCCAGAATACATATATATCACCCACACCCCCACCCCACACCCCCCACCCCAAAACTGGAATGTTTTTTTTGTGTTTTTTTTGCAAATTTCTATGTTATTTCAGTCAATTCTTACACATAGCTTCTTACACTTATATATGTTGCCCCCTCCCCCCTGCCTCTCCCTCCCCTCCCCCTGCCAACTCGAAACTCTTTTTTTTTACATATTTCTGTGTTGCTTTTGTCAATTCTTACACATGTTGCCCTCTCCCACTACAATCCCACCACCTCCCCTCCCCCACACCCCCCACTCGAAACTGGAATATTTAAAAAAAAAATTACATATTTCTGTGTTGTTTTGGACAATTCTTACATAGCTTCTTACACATATTGTTGCCCCCTCCACCCTAACCCCTCGCCTCTCCCCCACATTGTTTTAGCCCTGTTTTCTGATGGTATATACTAGCTATATAATTTATTATTCTCTGAAAAATCGAATAGTCGAGTTACGCTGTTCTCCAACAGCTCTTGTTCTACACAGTTCCTGTCACAATGTTGTACCTTCAAATACATAGGTTCAGTGCTGCTGCTTTTCATGCAATGCTTTATTCCCCACAAGTCTTTCACGTGGGAAACAGTTGAACCCATTTATTCCACTCAATGTTTTTGCCATTCAGTACTTCTGCACTTTTATTATATAAGTCCTATTCTCGCAAAAAAACATCTTATCAATAATAGTGATTCACACTAATATGAATATTCAAAATGTATACTGAAACACATACTGAATGACACCAACCCAAAATGGACTTGATTAAGTAATGACTAAGAATGTACCAGAACATTCTGAAAATACATACTCCTATGCAGAGAAGACTCTAACAGATCTCACATGTTCTTCTTAGAACTTGTTGTCTCAAAAAATTCAAATAAGTTTGGCAGTGTGATCTACATTGACAATACGTCAATTATTCATGTATACCATAATAGTATACATATAGGTACCACTTCAGGTATATTTGACATATTGCATTTTATTTTAATTCACTTTAACAAATATAAATGCAATTGAGTGATATGCAAGATACAACATTTTATTTAAAGTCGGTATGGCATATAAACACAAACATTATTTATGAATAGCTCTTGACCGACATAATAAATATTATATTGTTTAAGCACATAGATGAGCATACTATTTGGCCTACTTACAGAAAGGGAATGTGAATATTTTTTAAAACGGTAAGAAATACATTTATAGAGACAAATATATAATTTACTCTGAGCAAGATTCAATGAGTATAATTCTGATTAGTGTGAGATTTGTTATTTATGAAATATTCTTACACACTTCAGAAATGTCCTGCATTCTGATTGGCTGAGTCATTAAAATTTGCGACGTCGCATATTTAACAAGGTTCAAATTAAACACTAATTTTGATTGGATAACAGATATAGATTTCATTGAACGACGTCATCAGCATAATGTGTAAAGTAACGGACTTTAAAATAAATCAAGATGACGGCCCACATGGAATGACGTACGAGCGTTCATTTGGATCGTGTAAACAAATTTAGAGGCAATCTCTAATTAAAGTGCGTTAGGATACAGTTAAAAAGTTGGCACATTTGAATTTTAAGCCAGTATATCGACTATTTAACCATATGTTATATCACCTCAATATTCGGTATCTAATGCGTATAAACTTGATAGAAAAAAGGTAGTTGAACATTTACTATAGTACAATTATTATGATAAAATCGTGAATAGAATTCTTCTTATTCTATCACCCACAGACGCAGTTTGGAAGAAAGAAGAAACGAAGAACTTTTACGACAATCGTCATCATTTGCTTGGCTTGATGGAGAAACTAGATATCATTGCGAAACCTCGCACATTTAACGATGACTGTTCAGAGACCGAGGTGTGTTGAGTCTGAATATATATGCGCTCTGACACACACGTGGCTGGAGTGCATAATGTTGTCGTTTTCTGTCTGAACGTCATTAAACCACATTATAGTGCCATCAATCCGTCAAAACAGAAGCAAATATTTTCATTTCCTAGCCATCGCATGAGGGTGATTATAAAATGAAGGCGTAATGCTGTTTTGAAATTTATTGCCTTTTTCCTTGGAATATTTTAACAGTGATGTAGAGGATGAAATATGTTGTGTCCACAGCAGATTAGTTATTATTTCACTCATATTTTTGAAGTTGGTAGATACCAAAACATCGCTTTAAGATGCTCATTTTGGAAAAAGATAAAGTTCAAATAAGTTTGTCTTCTGCTAATTTTGTCTTACTAGAGTATATCATTGGAAATGTTAAAAGATTACTTTACCCATGATAACATTAACAAAAAAACGTTGAAATACGATACTATTCAGGGGAAGCCTACCAAAGTTCATAACTCTGAACATTTACTTCTACCATTTGAGAAACCACAACAATATTTAGTTAGATTTTTTCATTTAAACTTTGTTTTATTTTGTAAAGTATGACACGAAAGCCCATGACATCAATTTACTGTCTAATCACATGTAGTCATTTAGCAATACTAACACTGATACTACAACTTAAATGTAATGTCAGTATGTGTGTCAGAAGAGGGCCATATGATTTCTTTGACTAATTAATGTATGTAAAGTCAGACATCAGCCAATAGTGCATTCTGAAAACAAGTAGTACCGCATTACTTTCAGATGTTTTAGGCTGAACATAGATCCAAACTTAAGGTAAAGGTTATAAAACAAGAGGCCCAAGAGGGCATGTGGACGCTCTACTAGCGTTTTTGTATAAGGCACCATAAATCTGTCTAGACATGCGTATCAAGGCTTGGAACTTATCATCCCAGCCACGTTTATCTCAAATCTGGCCAGAGGTTCAGGAGAACTAGTCTGTATCAGGTTAGTGTAATACAACATTTAAAGGGTTATAACTTTGCCAAAATGCATTCAACTCGAACACGGCTATGGGATGCGCAACTAGGCTTGGTACTCATCATCCACGCCAATATTCGTTTAAATCCGGCCAGGGGATCAGGAGAACTAGTCCTGAAAAGTTTGTGTATTTAACCCTTTAAAGGGCCATAACTCCGCCAAAAATCATTTGACCCGAAGCATGCAACCGGAACATGCCGAAGATATGCACAACTTCACCTGGTCCTGATCATCCCTAAAAGGTTTCGTTGAAATCCGCCGAAAATATTTAACCACAACACGGTCATATGCACAACTAAGCTTGGTACCGATCATTCCTGAAAGGTTTCGTTGAAATCCGACCAGGTGTTCAGGAGAACTAGTCCAGACAAAATGTGTGCATTTGAACCTTTAAAGGGCCATAACTCCACCAAAAAGCATTTAACCAAAACATACCGAATATATGCACAACTAGACCTGGTCCTGATCATCCCTAAAATGTTTCGTTGAAATCCGACCTGGGGTTCAGGAGAATTATTCCAGACAAAGTTTGTGTATTAAAACCTTTGCAGGGCCATAACTTTGCCAACTCATTCAACCGGAACACAGTGACGATATGTACAACTAGGACTGGTACTGATAATCCCTGCAAATTGTCTCTTAAATCCGGCCAAATGAAGGTCCTATCGTCTTCTCGAGGCAAAATACAGCATCTTTGAAATAAATGAAAGGCCATAACTCTTGTGTTACTAATCCGATTTGGTTGGTTTTCAAACTTGTCCAAGATTTTATTGATATCAACAATCTGGTGAAGTTTGGTAAAGATCGGATGAAAAATGAAGACCCTATCATCTAAACGAGGCAAAATGTAGAAATTTGAACTAAATCAAGAGCCGTAACTTCGGTGATACTGGTTCGAACTGCCTGGTTTTCGAAATTGTCCGAGCTGTCATTGATATAAAGACACCGGCAAAGTTTCGTAAAGATCCAATTAATAATGAAGTCCCTATTGCGCTAATAATTCAAAAGTTAACGACGGACGGACGACGGACGGACAACTGGGCATCCCATAATCCTATAAGGTCTGCTGGCCGTCGGCCAGTAGAGCTAAAAAAAAACAACTTCAATTTCTTCACCACTGTACATTTTCATACCCCGTCTTTTTTTTACTTATAATTTATATTATAAATTTAATTAATGCATTAATGCAGTTAATCTTGTTTATGTATTTAGTCTGTATTGCACCATTTCATATTAGGTCAACCAATGCAACGGGAATGTTAATATTGTGCAGATCCACGATTATTCGAACCATGTTTCCGATATTTTCTACAACCATCACATACGTGTATTATCTGTACTTTACAATTTACGTTTTGTAGGATGTCGGCTATTTTTTTGCACCGTCTGCGCTTAAAGACCCACCACCGCCAGATATCTTGATAAGTCACCCGAAATACCAGTCGACCTACAAACTGTGTTTCACTGTTTCAACAAACTTTATACCTACCGCCATATTCAACCGTCTATTTGCCGCATGTCTCACACGGTGGCAAATATCCAGACAAGAAAAAAAAGATCTGATATTCTGTGGATGTGGAGTATTTGATGTGGACGACGTTCCACATCCCAGCCACAGACTAACTCTCTACTTCAAAGAGCATGTTATACAGATCTGGGTGACACGATATAGCGAGACACATCCTCCAAGCTCAACTATCTGTGCCAACGTGAAAGAATTTGTGGAGCAAACGCTGAGAAAAATCATAGATCGTACGTGTCAGTCGAGTAAACTTGAAATGTTCATAAAATGTCCGAAGATTGGCGTTCGGAGCGGTTTCTTGTATAAACTGAGTGATCTCTGGGAAAGTGAGGAGATTCCGTGTCACTGCAACCAGGACTCGCACGTTTTGGCGACGTCAGAGATGTTTCGGTATTGGTTTACAGAAAAATCTATTCAGAGTGCTGGGGGAGGTACGAACTATTTTCAAATGTTCTTGTTTATTTCTTCTGTCCTGTTATTTTGATACAGTTGGAACTAGACTTGGCCAGGCCTTCTTCTCTAAAACTGTTTGTCGAATTTTCACTAAATGTCACGTGAATTATTCTTTGATCAGCACCTTTCAAACATCTATGAATTTGATGAACGTTTGATGTCTTTTTAAACAATAACCTAAAACATAAACTTACCAGTAACCACTGAAACATTTTAACAGTTTTCGTCTATAAATTGACTTTTCCAGTGACGGTGGCTGCGACGATAGCTTAAACCTTCATTTTTTGCAATTATATCATTTTTCTGCACAAGCGACGTCATAGTTTGTACCTTTCTTAGTAAAACTTAGCGTGACCTCTAGGCTTACGGCAATTAACTTAGTAATAAAAGTGTTACATTTATTCACTGTTTTCAGGAACTGTTCAAGCGTTTGTTATAGTTCTGCATGTATTAGCGTAATACAAATCAGTGTGACAAAGAACTAGCTGTGTGGTATTGACTTGGTGGTGTTTAAATGCATGACATTTTTTTCATGACATGGAATGAAGTATTATAGTTTCTGAACGAACATTTATATGACGAAGTGTCCATAGAAGTTTTCAAAAATTGATAAAAAAAATCGTTTACAATTTTGGAATGTATAACAACAAAAGAAATGCACTCAAAACATTTGAAAAACAATCAATTTCATTCAAATCAGACCCTTTATCATGCTTTGATACTCTACGCTACTAAGGATCTGACAACACTGCATTGGAGGTCACGTCAGATTGATCTTACGATTAGCCAATCAGATTTCAGCCTACACATTCGCTCGGTATATACTGCATCACTGCGCATGTCACATTTCAGTCAATCGCTATGGAACAGTCTACGCTCGGTATTGAAAGAGACAATGTCCGTAACTTTTACTAATAAAACACAAAATAATTTCATTGACAAACAACACACCAATTTATTATTGAATATACACTGATAAAAAAACAAGATTGTTTGACGGAATCAATAGCGGTACAAAAACATATACCGTTTCATGGGGTTGTACACACGCTAAAATTACACTTGCGTGTAATAATAATAGAACGTCGCAATAGTCGACTTCGCTATCAACTGAGCTAAGCGGGACAGACGTACTAAGCGTACTAAGACATGATTTTAGAGAATATAACGTCGTAATAATTAGTTTCAGATACTGTGACGAATGTTTTCCAAACACATGACTGTGCACATGATTTTCTTCATATTCGTGATGCAAAACATGCCATTTAGTGCATTTCTTTGAATTTATTGTGCAATCCACAGCAATAACACACGAATTGAATTATTGATAAAAGATCTCGATGTACATGGA
The DNA here is from genome assembly GCA_037043455.1 of Cyrtodaria siliqua. Classification (NCBI taxonomy): domain Eukaryota; kingdom Metazoa; phylum Mollusca; class Bivalvia; order Adapedonta; family Hiatellidae; genus Cyrtodaria; species Cyrtodaria siliqua. Next base: position 90,871 of record JAWPHD010007294.1, read on the forward strand.
GGATGAGCCTGGCATGTTCATGCCTGTTAGGCGCCATATAACCTTTCATGTGTTGGTACGCCTTAAAACACAATTCAATTCAATTCGTGTGTTATTGCTGTGGATTACACAATAAATTCAATAGCACACGAAGACTTTATCTTTTTTCGAATACAGATCTATTTGTCTTATGTGGATTTTCGTTTGTTCATTTCACTCGGTCTGTAGTGCATATGAAACGCGCGATTTCATTGGTTGAATTTAGTTGATCTTCTCATGAATATTGATTAGATGAAATGTCAATCTGACGTGACCTCCAGGGCAGTGTTGTCAGATCCTATAGCGGAGTGTATCAAAGCATAGAATATGATTTTAATGAGATTGAAAAAACAATAAAAAAACAAAGCTTAAATAGTTCCGATTATACAATCAGTTCACTAATCCTGTGTTATGTTTTGTACTGCTAGGACCAATTTTGTCAACTGTTTTATACATAATTATACTCTTAAAAACTGCAGGAATAATGACATTTGTTTTTACTATTAATCATGCAATAGAATGGAGATTTGAGTTTTTACAATTTGTTTAGCCTGTGACACATACAGTTCCTGGAGTAAGATAATGCTCGACTAAAGAGTCCTGTTTATGTATAAATAAGTTTAAGGAAGCAATTGGACTGAAGAGAGGCATTTTATTACCATGGGAACCACAGCTCTTCCTAAAAAACGGCTTTCAGTTTATATGCAAATTCTTTGTCTATTCGATAAAGGATATTTTTCCGGAAAATTGCATTAAACAGGAGATAAAAGCGAACCCGAAAATTATAGATGAATAACTTTATTAAGCACATTTGTGAAACATTTCACAAACAATCAAAAGCCCAAGCATGATTTCGAAAAAACAGTATAGGTACATTTGATAATATATTTATTTGACACGGTTAAACAACACATATGCGAAACAAACGAAAATTGTAAAATATGGAGCTAGAGGGACAATATAATGAATAGATATCGTTATGTGGCATTTATGGTTTTGTGATGAATAGAATATCGCATTTGTGCTTATTTAATATTTAACAGACTCGCATCATATAATTTCTTCGAACTCGTTTAATATGTTCAAATGTTATACAGACACACATGCAAAATCACCTATGTCTCGCTCTTGTTGACAACAACTTTTATATTCAGAAATATAATGCACATTTAAAAAATAGTATCGTCTGAAACTGTTGAGCGAATGTCATTGAAATAGTTTGCATATGCATATCTATCTCAGACATGAGATTAACAAAATTTGGAGCATGGTTATATATTGGGTAGAAACAAAACTAATTGTAAAAGGATATTTTCCGTAAATGACATGGACCTTGATGCTTTTCACTTAACAGTTTAAATTTGCACTATAAAACAATAAACTTGGATCATAATTGTTTATTAGATTGAGGTTTATAAGGTAGCGCATTATCACAATGATCTTGACAGTTACAAGTCATTAGTAATGTAACTGTCATGTTAAAGTTTTTGAATTGATCTATATTTTTCGAAAACAGTATTTACAAGGCAATCGCAAACAATCAATTAAACGTGTGTCATAACTGTATATTGGATCGACAATTGCAGTGTTTCTTTAAAATCTCATTGCTAGTGCAACACTCCACCACCCAGTGGGTCAAATTAATTGTTTAACGTTAAATAACATTTTTATTTTGCATTGGACAGCTTTTAACCTTATTTTGTTTCAACATTTTGCTTTCGGTCAGTCAAATAATAGATCAACAAAAACAAGTACAGGTTTTCATCAACCGCCTGGCAAATGCCATTGATAATATGCATGCTAAAGTACTTTATGTAATTACAATTTCCATAAAGCATATACATGTACTTATGTTTTACAAATTTGGCTTAATTATTCAATGTTTACACTATATTGGATTTAATTTAATTCTATAAGTTTTAAAACCTGCTTGATATTAATCATATACAATAATCTTAAACTAGATGACTCTATATTGTGCTGTGTTTTTCATACTGCAGAAAGTGGATACCAAGGTGCTGATGACCAACCTGAAACTCCTGGATGCACATCTGAACAAGGCAATCGCAAACAACCAGGCGATAGAAAGAGGAAAAGGATTAGAAGGAAGTTGCCCGTATTGCCAAACAAGCTATCGCATCGTTATCTGATAAAAACGTCTCTCAAAAGAAACTTAATAAGAATGAAGGAGGAAATGAATCCAGCAGAAATACTTGATCTATTTTGTGAAAAAGCCATGTTCGAGGAAGGCAATCATATCAGGGACATACAGGACGAAAAAACAATTTCAGAAAGGAACGGTGCTATAATTAAGCTAGTACTGAGACAACCACTAGAGATCCTAGAGCTGTTCAAGGATTGTCTATTTGAGAGTGACACAACTGGTAGCCTGATTAAAGACTTAGAACTGGCAGAGGATAACATTATCGAAGAATACAGGGCCTAAGCTGCTGCACCTGTAGAACGACTAGATGAGATGATTTAGCCGGTAGTTGACGACACGTCTAATACTGAGCATGATACAGCGGAAGACTCATATTTGCCATTAAATAACTGTATTACCGTTAATAGAAACCGAGGAATTGGCTTTACAATGTATGCAATTCATTATAGTAGTTAAACACCAGTCATATTGAATGTCGGGAATTCATGCTATAACAATTAAACTCCACCCCGAATAATGACAGTATTTCAAATTGTGAATAGTTTCAAACTGTTAAATTACTTATAACTAGTTTCTCTGCAAAACATATGTTCGTGCTATTGCACATATGGCAGTCTGTGAATTATTGTATATTTGTTTTTAGTTTTGTAATTAACTTAATATGAATTATTTAATTGCAGCTCTCCATGAAAAGTATATGTACCTAAATGCTCGATAATAATACAATATATTCATTTACTTACTGGAAACTTGCATGCCACTTATTGCTAGTTCTTCAGACGATACCAGTAAAGGCGCGTAAAGCAACCCTATCCATTATCGACACCGGTCTATTATCGGCATATTCTATCAAAAATACCTATTTGATAATTACAGGATTGTTTATGACGTAAACATACGTAATAATACTCACGTGAAGTCATTAAACTGAAACTCTGCAGACATTTTGAGGTTGTAAATGGAGAAAATAGAAAGAAATAGACAATGGAAAGTAGTCGGTGCAGGGGTTTAAGGTACTGTGTTATGACGTGTCATTGTACGAATGAAATCTATTTTCAGCAATTTAAGCAATCTTGATCCGTGTTATTGATTCTGAATATTCAACACATGACACTTGTCACGTAGGCCTTTACGTCATACAGTGGTCCGAGTCAACTTGCAAAAGATGCCGAGAACATCAAACGTTTTTTTAATAGACCGACCCACAGTTTTTATATACAGTTTTCAACTCTACCTAAACGTGAACATGGGCATATATTGTCTTGTGAACAGTAACACTATTAAATCAATGCATTTAGAAATGCAATTAATAAAATTAAATCAGTTTATTTAGGAAACAGGATTTAATAAACAAAGACACGGCCGGGTGTTTATTATTTATACAAGTAATGTGTTATTAACTACCCGGATAATTAGATCATTCACTCAGTTCAGCTCGACAATCTTGCATCTGTGGCCTAAAACATATCAAGTACTTTAAGGCAAACAAACCCAAATCCACTTTACTCACGTGGAAAATAACTGCTGTGAAATAAGTCCCGATCATCTCAATATATAAGACGCGCCCCTATTTCAGGCCAAGCATAAATGATGAAAAATGTTGAACTTTCCAGTGACTTCTTAATTCTTTGGTCTTATATTCCGGAAAATACGGTAGATGAGATTAAACAAAATATATCATGCTGTCGATAATAGACAGAGTGTGTCGATAATAGTCGATGCGAATTGGCTAAATAGTATGTTATTACTTGAAGGGCTATGCAGAATTTAACCATTAAGAACCAGTGTTGCATTTGCTGTTGGCACTACTGCTGCAGTTCAAAAAGAAAGTTAGTTAGCTTTGGTTTCTATGTTAATATGTGGATAATATGCAGGATTGCTCTATATAAATTATTACTATAAGGCAACAAACTGATATATAGGTAACAATACGAACTGTGCACCTCTTGTCGCAGTTTTGTTTTGAATTGCTATGAAAGCGATTTGATGTTGAGTCTTTCCCCAGATACTCAGATATATGTAATTGAAGCCTTCAATGACACCTCTTGATATCTGGATGACATATTGAACATTGACAAGCCTTTCTTTTCAACAGTGGTTAATACCATCTATCCTAAAGAACTTCAACTCAACAAAGCTAATATTTCTGATACTGTCGCTTCATTTCTTGATTTACATCTCTATAGTGAAAATGATGAAATAATAAGTAAAATCTATGACAAGAGAGTTTTAATTTTGATATTGTTAATTCCTTTCAGTGTTTTTGACAATTTTTCTCACAAATGCTTTCAAAGGGTTAGGGTTATGTTTCTAAATGATGTCATGCCTTTTTTTTTTACTATTTAATAGTTGCATATTTTTGAACGTCAGCCAAACGGATTGCAGGATTTTTTTTCAAGTGCGTTAGAAAATATTTTATAATGTACATTTTTTCAACGATATTATATTTTCTGATTCATAACACTGTATATCGGCAGTCGACGTTTAAAACCTCTTATATGCATTTTAGCAACAATTTAGGAATCATGAACAACTTCATTATTCTCCAGTTTGATTTAGAACCCTTAAAAACTGTTGTTTTTTTTATATCATGTTCAATACTGCAATGATGTTTTGATCACCTAAACTGAATGTTGTAAGACAGTTAGGGCCTTTTATCGTGTCATAACGTGTACATATTTAAATTTATGAGTTTTACCAGTAACCAGTTTTGTCAGTTACGAGATTTCAGATTGTTATGTCACAACTTAATGACATGTTAAGGGTTAGGTGATCCTTGACTTTATTATTTTCTTTTTCGCATAAATATGTGACCACTTATGGTACTTTTGAGGGTTTTTTCCAGTATAAAAAAATATCCAATCGATAATTGAGATTGCCTCACATGAGCGTACAACAGGGTTCTGAGTGGCTGTTACTAATGCATGTTCGCATTATTTGTGGCAGCATTTTTTAAATATAATAAGCAACAAACAATGAATAAAAAACGTTTGCTTAAAAATGCACATACGGGGATTTTGGCGCCGACCAACAATATGTAGAGCTAAATATCATGTATATATTGATGTAAATAGTCCAGTCCTCCAAACATGAGTTCTTGGTTTAAAGAAAACTGGTAGACACATTGTTATAATATTGTTCAATGTAATTAGTTTTTAGCTCGTCTGTTTTGAAAATAAAACTCAGGAGCTATTGTCGTGGTATAGTGTTGTCATCTTCAACCTCGTGGTTACGTTTGCTAGTACGATAACTGTAAGAGAAGCAAATAGCATGCGGCAATACACATAATAGCATTTCAGATCCAAGAGAAGCAATTAGCATGCATCAATACACACAATAGCAGATCCGATTCAAGACTTAGGAATTAGCATGCGTCAATACACACAATAGCGTATCCGATTCAAGACTTAGGAATTAGCATGCGTCAATACACACAATAGCCTATCCGATTCAAGACTTAGCAATTAGCATTCGTCAATGCACACAATATCACATCCGATTCAAGACTTAGCAATTAGCATGCGTCAATACATACAATAGCATATCCGATTAAAGATTTAGCAATTAGCATGCTTCAATACACACAATAGCCTATCCGATTCAAGAATTAGCAATTAGCATGCTTCAATATACACACAATAGCCCATCCGATTCAGGAATTAGCAATTAGCATGCGTCAATATACACAATAGCCTATCCGATTCAAGAATTAGCAATTAGCATGCTTCAATACACACAATAGCATATCCGATTCAAGACTTAGCAATTAGCATGCGTCAATACACACAATATCACATTCGATTCAAGACTTAGCAATTAGCATGCGTCAATACATACAATAGCATATCCGATTCAAGAATTAGCAATTAGCATTCGTCAATACACACAATAGCCTATCCGATTCAAGAATTAGCAATTAGCATTCGTCAATACACACAATAGCATATCCGATTCAAGACTTAGCAATTAGCATGCGTCAATACACACAATATCACATCTGATTCAAGACATAGCAATTAGCATGCGTCAATACATACAACAGCATATCTGATTCAAGATTTAGCAATTAGCATGCTTCAATACACACAATAGTCTATCCGATTCAAGAATTAGCAATTAGCATGCTTCAATATACACACGATAGCCCATCCGATTCAGGAATTAGCAATAAGCATGCGTCAATACACACAATAGCCTATCCGATTCAAGAATTAGCAATTAGCAAGCTTCAATACACACAACAGCATATCCGATTCAAGACTTAGCAATAAGCATGCTTTAATACACATAATAGCATATCCGATTCAAGAATTAGCAATAAGCATGCTTCAATACACACAATAGCATATTCGATTCAAGACTTAGCAATTAGCATGCGTCCATACACACAATATCACATCCGATTCAAGACTTAGCAATTAGCATGCGTCAATAATTAGCAATTAGCATTCGTCAATAATTAGCAATAGCATATCCGATTCAAGACTTAGCAATTAGCATGCTTCAATACACACAATAGCATATCCGATTCAAGACTTAGCAATTAGCATGCGTCAATACACAAAATGGCATATCCGATTCAAGACTTAGCAATTAGCATGCGTCAATACACACAATATCAAATCCGATTCAAGACTTAGCAATTAGCATGCTTCAATACACACAATAGTATATCCGATTCAAGACTTAGCAATTAATGGACGTAGTCTGTTTAACAGAGATGCTGAACTCATTGCTTAGGACTTTATTACACACATTCCACTCATTGCTTAGGACTTTATTACACACATTCCACTCATTGCTTAGGACTTTATTACACACATTCCACTCATTGCTTAGGACTTTATTACACACATTCCACTCATGTCCAACCCAATGGGATTAACCCTTACACAGACGAAGGTCTGCCTCTGCCCGCATTTCTGTTGTATATATATTTTACTTCCTTATTGTTTTGCATATTTTTGAGTTTTTGTTAGGAACCTTTATAACTTATTTGAACGTATTTCTTGATTAGCCAGTTGTCTTATAGTATGTGTTAACCAGTGTATTATATTTAAGTGTAACGGTTTTACCAACGCTAAGTTGGTATTTCAGTGTTGGTGTATTATATTGAAGTATTACTTGAACCCCAAAACCGAGTTGGTATTTCAGTGTTGGTGTGATATATTGAAGTATAACCTGTTACCAAAATCGAGTTGGTATTTTAATGTTGATGTATTATATTGAAGTGTAGCTTGTTACCGAAATCAAGCTGGTTTTTAAGTGTTGGTGTATTATATTATAATATAGCTTGTTACCAAAATCGAGTTGGTATTTCAGTGTTGGTGTGTTATATTGAAATATAGCTTGTTACCCAAATCGAGTTGGTATTTTAGTGATGGTGTGTTATATAAAAGTGTAGCGTGTTACCAAAATCGAGTTGGTATTTCAGTGTTGGTGTGTTATATTGAAATATAGCTTGTTACCAAAATCGATTTGGTATTTCAGTGATGGTGTATTATATTGAAGTATAGCTTGTTACCAAAATCGAGTTGGTATTTTAGGGTTGGTGTGTTATATTGAAGTATAGCTTGTTACCAAAATCGAGTTGGTATTTTAGTGTTGGTGTGTTATATTGAAATATAGCTTGTTACCAAAATCGAGTTGGTATTTCAGTGTTGGTGTATTATATTAAAGTATAGCTTGTTACCAAAGTCGAGTTGGTATTTCAGTGTTTGTGTAGTATATTGAAGTAATGCTTGTTACCAAAATCGAGCTGGTATTTCAGTGTTGGTGTATTTTATTGAAGTGAAACAGTGTTACATGTACCGAAGTTTAATTGGTATTTCAGAATTGCTGTATTATATGGAAGTATAACTTTTACCACCACGTTGATAATATAGCAATAAGTTTAATCAACCTTTTTTATTTGACATGTTTGTTGATGACAGGTAAACACTGAGTCAAGTATAGTGTAGATTATAGTCTAGCTAAGTAATTTACTCGGGTAGACGTACGAACAGGAAGGAGGTGGTTGGCAAGGGGTATTAATGATGGGGATGTTTTGCACCTCTACATCCTGTTTCCCAATAATGTGCCAAATAATGTATCGACCCACCAACATTGTGATTGTCACAATGTTTAAAATTGGATTTGCGAATAGAAATAAAACGGTAGTTGTTCTTTAAAACATGGGACAAGTAAACAACATAAAATAATCGTCATCAAACTGTTGAAAATATTTGCTCCCCCCGCCCTCACCACCACCCACCACCACTAGAACGTTCCTACGTCTGAAGACAAGTACCATGTCACACTAACATGCATCGTATATAATGAGATATGAGTTACTTATGTAAACCATAAAGACATATCTGGAACAGGTTAGCATCACGACATTTTTAAAACCAATCAACTGTAAAAATCAAATGATAAATTAGAAAAACAAAGTATTGTTTTTGTTTAAAAATTATTTGAAACATAAAGGCTGATGTTTTCGGTTGTTAATAAAGCTAACTTGACATCTCATTATATACTGGCATATAGTGTGTGGTTGTAAAACAAGGTATATAAGGAAAAAAAACAAAAAAAAACATATGTACAGATTGTATTCAAATCAATTTTGTTTGTGTTATGAAATCTACAATTAAATATACTCCTTTGCGTTAATGTATACTACATGTATATATTTTGCAAACACGATTTTATATTTATTGTAATTGTCAGTGTTGTATATAACTTTTTGGTTATGCTCAGATGTTGCTGCATGGCCCAGTTGTTCAAAGATGTGTTAGCCTAATCCTTGATGAGTGTAAACTTTCAAAGTACAGTTTCTCATAACAAATTATGTTTTATACTACTAAATAATTTTATTTGCATTTCTTCTTAACATAATGCTTTCACGTGCTCAGTTTCTGGTAGAAATATTCATTTATCGGAAATTCAGAGAGATTTAAATTTTTGACTTAACGCTCGGTTACTGATCATTGAACAAGTGGGCCAAGCAGATGTGTAGTAGGACTGAGTTGTTGGGTATGTACATAGTCAGGTATATCACGGAGTTATTACTTTCTCGTCATAGAGCTAGCTTTTGTGGTGAAAAGGTAAAATGTTCGCTTCACCTACAACTTGCAGATGATATTTATGGGTGACAAATATCAAGTAAGTAATGTATGTGGGTGACAAAAATCAAGTTAAAATAATGGAAGTATTAAGTAGGTCTCAGTTGAGGGTGTATGTTAATAGATAGGTATATAAGGGCGTTATAACAGTCTTGGCATAGAGCTAGCTATTTTGGTGAAAATGTAGAACGTTCGAGTCATCAGCAAGGAGTCCCGAGATTAAACCTCGCTGAGTGTACTGATTTGTCCTCGTCCGTTTACCTTTGGTGATGTGACCAGGATATTTACTGTTGGATGCTGTTTTTCTGAAGTATCTAAATCGTGGTTTGTGTGATAAAATAACACGTTAGTGTTAGTGATATTTGTGGCTGACAAATATTAAATAATTAAGTTAGTGATATAATATTATATTATTAAGTTAGTGATATTTGTGGGTGACAAATATTAAGGTAGTGATATTTGTGGAAGACAAATATTACGTTTGTGATATTTGTGGATGACAAATATTAAGTTAGTGATAGTTGTGGGTGACAAATATTAAGTTAGTGATATTTGTGGGTGACAAATATTAAGTTAGTGCTATTTGTGGATGGCAAATATTAAGTTAGTGATATTTGCGGATGACAAGTATTAAGTTATTGATATTTGTGGATGACAAGTATTAAGTTAGTGATATTTGTGACTGACAAATATTAAGTTAGTGATATTTGTGGCTGACAAGTATTAAGTTAGTGATATCTGTGACTGACAAATATTAAAGGGACACTGTCCGTAAGTAAGCAGATATTGAGCATAACCAAATAACTGTCTGACTTTTATTCAGTTAAATGTATACATGAAAACATGAGGATAGACCCTAAGAAGTATGAAGGAATACATTCGTGAGCTTGAAAAAAAAAAAGTTTTAATTATTATATGTAAATAAAGTGGGACCCACACTATTTGCCTTTTCTGCGATCACGTGACTTACATTAGCGCATTAGGTTTTCACCATAGTATGTATTGCACAATATGTATAGCCCGCTTAGCTCAATCGGTAGCGTTGTCCGACCACTTTATGCTCACACACACTATTATTACTGCGAGTGTAAAGAAAAGGCAATTTTAGTTTGGGATGTGAGTTCAAACGCACAAAGCGGATTTACTTTTTTTTGTACCGCGATTGAATTCCGTTAAACAATCTTGCTTTTAATTAGTAAATATGCAATAATGTTTAGTGTGTAATGTTTGCGAACATAATTATTGTGTGTTTTATAAACTAAAAGTTACGGACAGTGTCCCTTTAAGTTAGTGATATTTGTGGCTGACAAGTATTAAGTTAGTGATATTTGTGGATGACAAATATTAAGTTAGTGATATTTGTGGGTGACAAATATCAAGTTAGTGATATTTTTGGATGACAAATATTAAGTAAGTGATATTTGTGGGTGACAAATATTAAGCTAGTGATATTTGTAGATGACAAATATTAAGATAGTGATATTTGTGGATGACACATATTAAGTTAGTGATATTTGTAGATGACACATATTAAGTTAATGATATTTGTGACTGACATTGTGGATGGCAAATACAAAGTTAGTTAGGTTTATGTGTTACAACAATCAAGGTAGTGATATTTGTGCGTGACAAATATTAAAGTATTGATATTTGTGCATGACAAATATCAAGGTAGTGATATTTGTGGGTGACAAGTATAAAGTATATAATGGAGTTATATAGTAAGCCTTAGTTGATGGTGAAGTTATTTACTGATGGAAGCTGTTTAGCTGAGAAATTTAAACATTATTTGCAGTTTAACAGAAGACGAGTGCCATATTAAACTAGAATGCACCATATTTAATGAGAATAGAGTTACTTAATGGAAGTAATTAAAATACCGCTTGAATTGTTCAGCTTCATGTCATATTGAGAGCTAATAAACTGTAGAAATTAAAAGATAAATTGACAAAAGTATTGATTTGTTAAAAAAGGATGTGAAATCAGAAAGGATTTCATTTTTCAGTAATTATTCAAGCTAACATCAGGTCTCATTATATACTAGCAAACGGTGTTGTTGGTTAAAAGGAAAAATGAGTATAAAACAACGGTATGCATCATTATATTTACATTTAGTTTTATTTGTGTTATGAAATATACAATTACATATACACCGTTGCATTAATATATACTACATTTATATAATTTGCAATGGCGATTTTTATATTAATTGTAATTGTTATGTTGTATGTTATATTTTGTTTGTGCTAACTTTGACAACATGGTATTTAAAGATCTTAAAATATTAGTTACGCGTTATATGCAAGTATGTTTAAACATGTTAAAGGGACTGGAGCCAATTTTGAAGTTACTTTTCTTACAGCCTTGTTTTTTAAGTAATAATTTGCAATTTTTTAAATCCTGTTCCAGTAGTTAAACATCTAGTACATTTAGTATGTTTAGTTCATTAATTGTGGGTGGAACAAAAGTTATCTCCCTTGAGTATCTTGAATTTTTAAATAATACACGCGTCGCTTTAGTTATTCATTTTTTTCAAGTTTTACATATAGTTCAATAAAAAAAATAGCTTCAGCCACAAAACAATAGCCCTAACTTGCCATATGCATGGTTTATACAACACATTTCCGAAACCAAACTATTTCAAATAATAATCAAGAACTTTCATTTGAACCTGAAGCATGTCAGTATGATTGCTTTATTTGTTTGGACTAGCACGCATATGTTTTCCAGTCCCTTTAAAAACATAACACCATTATCCTAATACAGTGTAATATATACACAAAGTCTAAAACAAAAATCAGTTTTTAAACTTGAAAAAGAGAAATAAAAAGAAATGATTCAAGCGTGTATAGTTTAAACTTTACAATAAAATAAACACAAAAATATTGCTAATCAAGCTGAATAAGCCATTGTAAAGCACGTGATATTTAATCGAATTATAGAACAACAGAGTATAACGCGATGTTATACTATAATGAAATGGTATATTTGTATCATCTTCAATATTTTAAATGTTTTCATGTTGCTTCATTTATTTATTTTCACCTTGCAACTGTATTGTGCACATTATTATTGAACATCCTGGCCACAGCTTAGCATCAGGTAGAGGGCTTACTTATAAGTAGACATTTATATAAAATAAAATGTACTATTTATAGTAAAATAGAAGACGAGTACCATGTTACACTAGAATGCACCATGTATAATGAGATTTGAGTTACTTATGTAAATCATTAAAATACTTCTAGAAAAGTTCAGCATCCTGACATTTTTAAAATTATAAACTTCAAAAAATGTAAAGATAAATTGACAAAAATTGTAGTTGTTCAAAAAGCATTTTAAACCAGAGAAAGGATTGCATTTCCTCAGTAATTATTCAAGCTTACGTCAGATCTCATTATATACTAGCAAATAGTGTTTGGTAAGTAAAGAAGAAAAATGAGTATTAAACATGTAAAACAGATGTTTGCATCATTGTATTAAATTTAGTTGTATTTGTGTTATGAAATATACAATTAAATATACTCCCTGCATTAATATATACTACATGTATATATTTTGCAATGGCGATTTTATATTAATTGTAATTCTCATGTTATATGCTATATTTTGTTTCTGCTAGTTTTTCACAATATTCATCACATGGTGTATACATATTTTAAATAATAAGTATGCGTTGCAAGCACATAAGTGTGTATATGTTTTAAAGGAACTGAAGCCAATGTTGATGTAACTTTTCTTATTACAGCCTTATTTATTGACCATAAATCGCAAGTTTTAAATTATATTTCAGTTGTAAAATCAGTTGTATTACTGCTTAGTAAATGTATTCATGCATTAATTATTGTAAACCAGAAATTACCCCCCTTGAATATCTTACATTTAAAACTAATACAAATATCTCTTTAATAATTCAGTTTTGCTATGAAATGTACCTATAATTCATAGAAAAAAGAATTCTCCCACGAAACAAGCACTTTTCCACGGTTTAAATAACCAAATTGCGAGTTTTCAAAACCAAACTATTTCATAGTTAATTGAGACATTGTATACGAAACAGAAGAATTTTATGATGGTTTTATTTGTATTCGGATTGGAATCCATAACTTGTCCATATAGCTTACCGTCCCGTTAAGACTTAGGGTTAGTTCCAGTCCCTTTAAAACAAACGCGGCCAGTGTAATTTTACAGTGTAGTATCCAATCGAATTTAAATATTTCCGTGCTTAAACAAAAAAGACAAGCATATGTAATTATAAAAGCGTGTGTACTTAATCTTAAAAACACAGACCTGGCCTTGAATTCACCAACCATTCTTGAGAATATTCTTCGACTTGAGCTCAAGTATGCAAATTTCAATCTCAAATATTTCTATAAGTTTACACAATACTCGTTCATGACAAGCTGCTATGTATAAATATGGTGCATACTAATAAATAGCAACTTCTTACGCTTGTTTATCTTTGAAGGTCATGGACATATTTGTGAATGAATTTTCAGTACTTGAACTCAAGTCTAAGAACATTCTCAAGAATTTCCTTAGACTTAGGCTCAAGTATGCAAATTTCAATCACACATAGTTCTATAAGTTTAAATGATAAACGTACATAAGAAGCTGCTGTGTATAATTATGATCAATTCTAAAGAATATCAACTTCATAATATTGTTTGTCTATGAAGGTCTTGGGAATATTTGTGAATGAAATTTTAGTACTTGAGCTAAAGTCTAAGAATAGTCTTAAGAATGGTTGGTTAATTCCTAGTCTGATAACACATAGATAGGAAACTGCGAATTGTACCTAAATTCAGGTGGCAGCATGCGGACATTTTAGAAAATATTACCCAACTTTAAACACATATATCATGAAGAGTGTTATGCATATATTACGTTTCATTTATGTCAAAACCCATCACAAGTTTATTTCTCTTTCTAATGATGGTATACTGAAAGGAAAAAGAAACGCAGGGTGCGTATTTCCGCTATATATTGTATGTTTAATATGCTACTGCTAATCGAATGGTACAGGGCGACATTAGGCCTGTCCTTTTTAGAAAGAAGGTTTAAACAGCACTGAACACACCAATGGTTACCCCTTTAAAGTTTCATTATCGTCAGAATGCGCATTTGGCTCAAGCAGGTGAGCAAACTTAGGCTTTAAATGTTGCAATCACTTAACATTAAATACAGTACTGAACTGGCTCAATTTTTCAAAGAGGAACTTCAGAATTTATGAATATCTTGTTACAACGTGTACTGTGATTAAAACGTCTACAACATCACAGTTGTGTCCTTTCTCTTACTAACTGCACTTTTATTTTTACAAAACATCTTGGGATTTCCTTGGAATATATATGGAATTAAGTGTGTAGTATATGCAATATATAGCGGAAATACGCACCCTGCGTTTCTTTTTCCTTTCAGTATATTTTCCTTACTTTAAATTTTTAAGCAAAAAAGGAGTTTGAAGGAGTTTAACAACGTCAGTTGCTTGGTGCTTAAGGGGTGTTTAAGGGGTGTTTAAGGTAAAAGGTGTTTAAGGGGTGTTTAAGGGAAAAGGGCAAAAATGATGACATTTTTAACTTTTTATACAATTTCTTATTTTGAAAAAATAACTAATTGACATAATTTCATTTTGCTATTCATTATAAAATGTTTTGACTATTCTCATCAAAATCAATGATTGTTTGGGCGATGAGTTAGAAGGACAATTTAAGGTGTC
The DNA here is from genome assembly GCA_037043455.1 of Cyrtodaria siliqua. Lineage (NCBI taxonomy): Eukaryota > Metazoa > Mollusca > Bivalvia > Adapedonta > Hiatellidae > Cyrtodaria > Cyrtodaria siliqua. The sequence continues at coordinate 105,875 of JAWPHD010007294.1, forward strand.
ATGTGATGTTTAGGCCTCTTCTTTGGTTCATATAGGAAGTTTCCAAACTGTTATTAGGTCTGTGATAATAAACAAGAAAATAATACGTTGATCAAGTTGAATATGCCTATAAGTAATCAAATTATAGAATGATTGTGACTGTACATAAATCTGTACATAAATGATGCTATACTATAATGAAATGCTGCAGCATACTTATCATGCACCATATTTTAAATGTATTCATGTTGCTTCATTTAGTTTTTGTGTCTTACCTGCCATTGTATTGTGTAACTAATTATTACAATATTTAGCTCACCAGAGTCGAAGGCTCAATGTCAATTATGAAACGGTTCTTGTCCGCCGTCCGTTAACGTTTGCTTAAACGACTTGAAATAGACGAAAGTATTCTCAAGGCCCAATTAACAGAGTTTGACTGTTCGGAGTGAAATATACCCTGGGAGTCCAGCGTTTGTATATATAAAATGTCTGCATTTTACATATACTTAAAATAATCTCCGAAATCACATGTACAATCCAGGCATTGAACTCTTTCTCAAATTGATAAAAACAAGGTCAAAATTCGAACTGAGAGAAAAATGCATAAACCTTTTTTTTCTCCAGAACCGATGATAGGATCTTGATGAAACTTTTGATGTAGACTTTTGGCCGCTCTTAAATATTTACTAATCTGGTAATTCAACAAAATCAGATCACTAGGTCAAAGGAAAAGAAAGCTTTTAAACGACTTCTCCAGAACCAATGATAGGGAATCTTTAAAGATATAGTTAGCATTGACCTCTGTCAAATTTGCACAAATTAATCTGATATGTCTGTCAAAAATTGGTCACTAGGTCAAATCAAAGGAAAGCCTTTTAACGACATCTCCCGAAAGGGTGGTAGGACCTTGAAAACTCTTCACGTGTAGCATCATGGCATTGATTTATCTCAACTGAATTTACTGATTTTACGCTCAGTGCGGAACAATCTGCTTAAATGCTATGTCACTAGGTCATTGACAATTGAAATAAACGTTTTAAACGACTGTTTATTTAGTCTTGGAATGTATAATAGAAATTGATGAAACTTGACCTGTAGTATCATGGCATTGACTTCTCTCAAGTTTGTTCACATCTGATAAATTCGTCAAATATCTTAGGTCACTAGTTAAAATCACAGGAGAACATTTAAACAACTTCTCCCGAATGGATGGTAGGACTTGATGAAATGTTACATGTATCATCATGGGATTGACATCACCACCAAGCAGTTTGCTACCATGACTCCACTACTAAGCAGTTTGCTCCCCATACATACACTGACTTTGCTACTAGGCTGTTTGCTCCGCATACACACTTATTTCGCTACGAGGCAGTTTGCTCCCCATAAATACACTGAATGACTACTAAGCAGTTTGCCCCCATACATACACTGACTTCGCTACTAGGCAGTTTGCTCCCCATACACACTTATTTCGCTACGAGGCAGTTTGCTCCCCATAAATACACTGAATGACTACTAAGCAGTTTGCCCCCATACATACACTGACTTCGCTACTAGGCAGTTTGCTCCCCATACATACCCTGACTCAACTATTGGGTAGGTTGCTCCCCATACATACCCTGACTCCACTACTAGACAGTTTGCTCCCCATACATACCCTGACTTCGCCTTTAGGCAGTTTGCTTCCTATACAAACCCTGACTCCACTACTAGGCAGTTTGCTCCCCATACATACCCTGACTTCGCTACTAGGCAGTTGCTCCCATACATACCCTGACTTCGCTACTAGGCAGTTTGCTCCCTATACAAACCCTGACTCCACTACTAGGCAGTTTGCTCGCATACATACCCTGACTTCGCTACTAGGCAGTTGCTCCCATTCATATCCTGACTACACTACTGGGCAGTTTGCTCCCCATAAATACCCTGACTTTGCTACTAGGCTGTTTGCTCCCCATACATATACTGACTCCACTACTAGACAGTTTCCTCCCCATACATACCCTGACTCCACTAGTAGGCAGTTTGTTAACTATACATACCCTGACTCCTTTACCTACCCTGACTACACTATTAAGCAGTTTGCTCCTTACACTTACCCTGACTCTACTACTAGGCAGTTGGCTCCCTGCTCCCTATAATTTGAATTAAGTCCATGTGGTTACACACGGTCTACCCAAGGGGTCCCACGGGGTCCAAAGTCATATATCTAGAGGTCTTTAATCAAAACTTGAAAAAAACAGCTGTATTTCAATAATGATCAATATACCATGTATTTCAATAATGATCAATATATCCTGTATTTTAATAATGATCAATATACCCTCGACTCAGGTGAGCATTTCATTACTGGGCCTTTTGTTTAATTACTGATTTATGTGCTAAGTACTTTGTTTTATTACCAATTAGTGTGCTAAGTACACTGTTTCTATTACTAATTAATGTGATAAGTACTTTGTTTTATTACCAATGAATGTGCTAAGTACTTTGTTTTATAACCAATTAATGTGCTAAGTACTTTGTTTTATTACCAATTAGTATGCTAAGTACTTTGTTTTATTACCAATTAGTGTACTACGTTCTCTGTTTTATTATTTGGTGTTTAAATGAAGTTTATTAAGCAACGGAAATAATGCTAAATGAAAATATACAATTTCTAGTTTATTCCATTTCTGAATGTGTAAACTAATTATATATAAATATATTATTACTAAGAATATACAATTATGTTAAAACTAATTATATGTAACTCTGTTATAACGAAGTATACCCTAAATGCGCTTAGAAGTACCCGAGTTACATTTATAACATACATTTTAAATGAAAGGTATTATGACACAAAATTGTATAAAAACTCTTCAATATATTTTAACAGATTCAGCAAGTAAAACTGAAAATAAAATTTGATAATCAGATTACGTTCAGTCAAAGCTTTAAAGAACGCGTTAACAATTTAAGCAAATTATGGTAAAAAAATAAATGTTTTCTTATCATTGTAAATGTCGTCTAGCGTGTTTGTGTGTTTCATACTTCGCTTATCTGTATCCTTGTAATTGATATTTATTTTGAATGCTTGCTTTGGCTGACAGCTCTCGGAATGCTACATTTATTGTTCAACTTGTACATCTACTTCGTTGGTGCAAGTTGGCCATAACTTTCCAATTATTAAAACTTCACACACAAGTGTTCCCCATAACAAAAAACACGTGACTGAGAAGTTACATTGCTGCAGGGCTCAAGTCAGGTCTGAATAACTGCATGGCACAAACCAAAGTACAATTTGCTGCAGGGCTCAAGCCCTGTAAAAATTACTGCAGGGCTCAAGCAAGGTCAAATCTTCTGCAGGGCTCAAGCCAAGTACAAATTACTGCAATACTCATGTCAGGTCCCAATTCCAGGGAGCAGTTTTACTCAAGTTGTATGCCATCAGGATTGTAAGATCGAACATCCACTACAAACTAATTCCAAACTATATCTACTAAAGAAACAAATAATCGCAACTCTGAAATTTTCGCTATATAGTGCATGTATAATATGCTGCTGTAAATCGAATGGCACATTAGACCTTTCGTTTCATACAAAACACTAAAACAAGACATGGCACATCACATGGTATTCCTTCTGATAGAATACACGTTTGTCTCAAGCAGTTGAGCAAACTTAGGCTGTACAATTGTGCAATCTCTTTAAATTAAATACAGTATTGAAATGGCTCAAAAGCGGAACATCAACATTTATGAATTTCGTGTTACAAAGTATACAAGGATTAAACAGTGTTGTCCTTTCTCTAACTAGATGTAAACCGTTTGTTTTTACGAAATATCTTTGGGGATATCTCTGGAATATTACGTGGAATTCAGTGTGCAGTACATTAGTTATGAAGCGGAAATTCCCGAGTTGCGTTTCTTATTTCCTTTAGTATATTTGTTAACATAAATAAAACAGGAATACAACTTGGCCACCATGTAGTGATGAGCGATCGCAATAGGGGGAAAATAACAATCGATCATCGATTTCAATCACTTGGACTTAACCGATCAATCATCGGTTATAATTGGTTAGTCAATATGTGCATGTTAATCGTGTTTCAGACCTTCTGCATGAGAAATATTTCTGTTTTAGCATCATGTATGTTTGTTATGGCTTTTCTATTATATTGTAATCAGAAAAATAAATGTAGTTTATACAAATGTGTTTGTGTATTTGCTCATTTGTAGTTAGTGGATGATTAGTTGTCTGTCTTCCGTCCGTTAACTTTTGCCTAATTAAGAAGATAGGGGTTTCATTTTTATGTCGCCTGCATGGCATGGCAGGCACTTAGGAATCAATTTGTCCGTTGTATGACATTGTCGTCGTCGTCCTTCACACTTTAACCTGCAACCTAACATTGGCCATAACTTCAAAGAATGACACATTTTCATGAAACTTCACCCACATATTCATCTTAGACCGAGGAATGTTGTTAACCATGACTAATAACTCTATGAAAGTCGAACAGGAAATGCAGCTTTCACAAAACACAAAAACACGCAAAACGAGAAACATGAATGGCAATGTTAATAAGGAATAATGGGATATACATAAAGAGTTGACAATAGGGTTACCGCCTTGGAACGGTCAGTGGCAAAAAAGGCTGCTGGGTGTTTAAACCAGGTTCTAGGGTGCACCAAACCTCACAATTACCCTACTGTCATTCCAATTAAATGGGACAGTGTAAATAAAGAAATCCCCGCCATGATCCATTCTCTAACCAACAAGGCGGCATTAATAGGCAATATAACTAAAACACATAGATGCAAGTGTATATATAATTACAAAAAAAAAGTCTAGAATGCGACAGAGAAGGTATTCAATGAATTGGCAGAAGCCAGAGCTACAAGAGAACAAACCATTGAGGGCACGACAAGACACGATTGCATACAAACATCAAAAGTCACCGTCCTTTTGGGGTTTTAGGTAGACGTCATCATAGGGTCCACAGCCTGTCCGGTCATCGCACAATTAAAGAGGAAAGCATATTGGCGAACTGTAAATGGGTCCATCACCAAGCATGCAGTCCGTTGCAAAATTATAGGGTCATAACCTCTTTTGATAAACCTTTTAACAAGTGTAACACATATAGTATGAAAGTGATCATGGCCAAGGATCTTACGAAGTTTGTAAATCACGTCACCATAGAACTTGGAGTTCCTAATTACTTTTATATTTGGAAAGAAGATCAGGGTTACGAGAATAAAATGTTGCAAAGGTTTTACGAAGTTTTTGGTAACGGTAGCCCTGATGGCGTAGCTTTTTAGTTATGCACAGCTTACAAATATTAAAGACAACTCCAGTACAAGCTCTAGAAAAACGAAAAAGTTGAGACACATGGATCACACAACTTGGAAATAAGTTGATCTATGTTCATGAAATATCACACACATCTTCATATTTCGACTCTGTGACTTAATCGTTCTAGCCTCTCGCAGCTGCGGATTCGCGAATCCCACTGGGAGCTCGACTTTTCAAGTGAGAATATATTGATTCGTATAGATGACGAGACCGTCATATATGGCCTTACATGTGCTAATAATGACATAAACACCATTCAAACAAACAAAAGTACCCCAAAGAATGTCGTTACCCATGTCCAATAGATCCGACTGGAATTATTCCCATTTATATGAAACTTTAACGTGCAATTTAACCGGCTGATAACTGGCAATAACTTGAAAATAAGTTGACCTATGTTCGTGAAACTTCACACACATCTTCATCTTACCCCAAGAAATGTCGTTGCACATGTCCAACAACTCTGCCTGACTTAATTTCAGCAGAGGTATGCCCCTTTTCATAGAGCGTTTAAGATGAAAACTAACGATGGTAATAACTGGCCATAATTTGAAAAGTGTTTGATCTATGTTTATGAAAGTTCACGCAAATCTGCATCTTACCCCATGGAATGTCGCTACACAGGTCTACTCTAGCAGAACTCAATATTTAAAATATCAATAGTACATAAATGAAGAGCCATCCCGAAGATGGTATACATATGATGGTGAACATGCACCTTCAATGAGGTATTTTCACACCATTCTATGGCCGGGTCGTAGGGTCCCTGTTTCTAACAAAATGCTTTGCCATAAACGAGAAAACAATGGGCGAAATAAGCAAAATGAAATGTAGTTGGAAGCAGAGGTTATGAAGCCTGCATATCACAGGTAACTATCAAAAGACTAAATAAAAAAGCAGAAAACATATCCTAAGGCTGATTAAACAATATTCAGAACCGTTAAAGGCTGGAGTATTGGAACTTTTTTGAAGTTAAAGTAAGAAAACAAAAATGTTTGAAAGTGTACCACCGATATCTGTAAATAAATATCGGGCTCAGAGATCTCCAAAGATCGGAATGAATAACAGTTATGATTGCAAACACGGGGAGACGTTTTACCGCCGCCATACTGTACAGGCAACGCTACTGTGATATCTAAAAGCATAAAAAGGAGAAATTTGGAAATCGCCGAACTTATTGAGAATGTGTTAATATCAATAAAAGTTCCGATATGTTTCAAAATCAACCATATTTGATCTGACTCACATCCCTCCCTATCGCTCCTTCCCCTTCTCCTTCCCCTTCCCCTATCGCCCTATCTCTCCTTCCCCTATCGCCCTATCGCTCCTTTCCCTTCCCTACCACCAACACTTTAACTATACTAGTCCAATGTCAACAGTGATTATGCGATATCACTTCGTCAGGCGGCGTGGGCTATGCGTTGGCGTCTGTTAGCAGCAATTCATCTCAAACCGCTCAGCCAATTTTACTCAATTTTCCTACGGATGTTCCTTGGTGGGCTGGAACTTTACAGAATATATTTTGTCGATCCGACGTTCAAGGTTATCGTCGTTGCTAAAACTAGCTAAAAACATAACAAATGATGTAATCTACTTCTCCAGAACGGCAATATAGATGTTCAAGTTGACAACAATGTTTTAAAACTGATCGGATGAAATGTGCATATATATTAAATTAAAGGCATAACCCGCCAAATATCAGCAAAAGTACACTACACAATCGTTTATCCAAATTTTATCAGGTGTTCAGGTCATAAAATAATGTATATGTGCCGATTAAAAGTAATTTTTATTTAGGGTTCTTAAAATACACGTGCTTGTATATGCGTGAAATGAATTATGAGTTGGTAACTTTTAATTCAACGCACCAGATTTGGGCTTTAGCATGACTGTTTAAAGCCGTTTAGATTTTGTCTATATAGAGCTTGGATTCTTAAAAAAATGTAAGTTATATATATATATACACTTTGTCGTCAGTATGTTAGAAACGGTGTACATATGATGTAAAAGTTGGTTGTTGTTCGCGGTATAGCGAATTTTCTATGAACTCGACGACTCGCCTGCATTTTACTGTTTTATCAAAACTATTAATTTAAACATGTTAAATGGGAATTATATTGCTAACAGTTGTGCAAACAATTCAAATAAAGTGTACTCCTATCACAAAACAAGAACTCAGGAGAGTTAACAATAATTAAATATTGCGGATAATGGGTCTTAATTTAATGCATATGCACACTAAATGTAAATTTGAAAAGCATTATGATTAACACCAATACTGATGTCAGATACATTATGACCGACACCCATACTGATGTCAGAACCATACTTATGTCAGATCCATTATGACTGACACCCATACTGATGTCAGATCCATACTGATGTCAGATCATTATGACTGACACCCATACTGATGTCACATCCATACTGATGTCAGATCCATTATGACTGACACCCACACTGATGTCACATCCATTATGACTGACACCCATACTGATGTCGGATTCATTATGACCGACTCCCATACTGATGTTGGATTCATTATGACTGACACCCTCACTGATGTCAGATCAAGTATGAACGACACCCATACTGATGTCAGATCCAGTATGACCGACACACATTCTGATGTCAGATCAATTATGACTGACACCCATACTGATGTCAGATCCATTATGACCGACACCCATACTGATGTCAGATCCATTATGACTGACGCCCATATATCTGATACATCATGCCTGACGCCCATACTGATGTCTGATACATCATGACAGACACCCATACTGATGTAAGATCCATTATTACTGACGCCCATACTGATGTCTGATACGTCATGACTGACAACCATACCGATGTCAGACACATCATGAATGACGCTCATACTGATGGCAGATACGTTATGACTGACGCCCATACTGATGTCAGATACATCATGACTGACACCCATACTGATGTCTGATACATCATGACTGACGCCCATACTGATGTCTGATACGTCATGACTGACACCCATACCGATGTCAGATGCATCATGACTGACGCCCATACTGATGTCAGATACGTTATAAATGACACCCTTACTGATGTCTGATACATCATGACTGAAACCCATACTTATGTCTGATATATCATGACTGACGCCCATACTGATGTCTGATACATCATGACTGACGCCCATACTGATGTCAGATCCATTATGACTGACGCCCATACTGATATCAGATATATTATGACTGACGCCCATACTCATGTCAGATCCATTATGACCGACGCCCATACCGATGTCAGATCATCATGACTGACGCCCATACTCATGCCAGATCCATCATGACTGACACCAGAACTGATGTCAGATCCATCATGACTGACGCCCATACTGATGTCAGATCCATTAGGACTGACGCCCATACTGATGTCAGATCCATTATGACTGACGCCTCTACTGATGTCAGATCCGTTTTAAATGACGCCCATACTGATGTCAGATCCATTATGACTGACGCCCATACTTATCTCAGATCCATCATGAATGACGCCCATACTGATGTCAGATCCATTATAACTGACACCCATACTTATCTCAGATCCATCATGACTGACACCCATACTGATGTCAGATCCATCATGACTGACGCCCATACTGATGTCAGATATATTATGACTGACGCCCATACTCATGTCAGATCCATTATGACAACGCCCATACCGATATCAGATCCATCATGACTGACGCCCATACTCATGTCAGATCCATCATGACTGACAACAATAATGATGTCAGATCCATCATGACTGACGCCCATACTGATGTCAGTTACATTATGACTGACGCCCATACTCATGTCCGATCCATTATGACTGACGCCCATACCGATGTCTGATCTATCATGATTGACGCCCATACTGATGTCAGATCCATCATGACTGACGCCCATACTGATGTCAGATCCATCATGACTGACGCCCTTACTGATGTCAGATCCATTGTGACTGACGCCCATACCGATATCAGATCCATTATGACTGACACCCATACCGATGTCAGATACATCATAACTGACGCCCATACCGATGCCAGATCCATTATGACTGACGCCCATACTTATGCTAGATCCATTATGACTGAAGCCCATACTGAGGTCAGATCCATTATGACTGACACCATGCTGATGTCAGATCACCTCCAGTTTCTAATGTTTAGGCTATTTAATGAATGCAGCATATAGTGTGTCACACGTATCAACTGTCCGTCTAAAGCGTCCGTCACAGCTAGGGTAACGTGTTAGTTTAACCGCAATTCTTAAGATACGTTATGATTGACGCCCATACTGATGTCAGATACGTTATGACTGACACCCATACTGATGTCTGATACATAATGACTGACACCCATACTGATGTCTGATACATCATGACTGATGCCCATCCTGATGTCAGACACATTACGACTGACACCCGTACTGATGTCAGATCCGTTATGACTTACGCCCATAATGATGTCAGATACATTATGACTGACGCCCATACTGATATCAGATACATTATGACTGTCACCCATACTGATGTCAAATACATTACAACTGAGACTGTCACCCATACTGATGGCAGATACATGACTGAAACCCATACTGATGTCAGATCCATGATGACTTACACCAATACTGATGTCAGTCAGATCCGTTATGACTTACGCCCATACTGATTTCAGATACATTACGACTGAGACTGTCACCCATACTAATGTCTGATACATCATGCCTGACGCCAATACTGATGTCTGATCCGTTATGACTCACACCCGTACTGATGTCAGATCTATTATGACTGACGCCCATACTGATGTCAGATACATTATGACTGTTACCCATACTGATGTCAGATACATTAAGACTGAGACTGTCACCCATACTGATGTCTGATACATCATGAATGACGCCCATACTGATGTCTAATCCGTTATGACTTACACCTATACTGATGTCAGATCCATTATGACTGAAGCCCATACTGATTTCAGATACATTACGACTGAGACTGACACCCATACTGATGTCAGATACATCATGACTAACGCCCATACTGATGTATGATCCATCATGACTGAACTGACGTCCATACTGACGTCAGGTCCATTATGACTGACACGCATACTGATGTCAGATCCATCATGACTGCCGCCCATACTGATGTCAGATCCATCAGGACTGACGGCCATACTGATGTCAGATCTATTGTGACTGACGCACATACCGATGTCAGATACATTATGACTGACACCCATACCGATTCCAGTTCATTATGACTGAGGCCCATACCGATGTCAGATCCATTATGACTGACGCCCATACTGATGTCAGATACCTTATGACTGACGCCCATACATATGTCAGATCCCTTATGACTGATGGCCATATCGATGTCAGATCGATTATGACTGACGCCCATACTGATATCAGATACGTTATGACTGAATCCCATACTGATGTCAGATACATTATGACTGACGCCCTTACTGATGTCAGATACACCATAACTGAACTGACACACATACTGATGTCAGATCCGTTATGACTGACGCCCATACTGATGTCAGATCCATTATGACTGTCACCCATACAGATGTCAGATGCATTAAGGCTGAGTCTGTCACCCATACTGATGTCAGATACATTACGACTGACACCCATACTGATGTCAGATACATTATGACTGACTCCCATAATGATGTCATATCCGTTATGACTTACGCCCATACTGATGTCAGATACATTATGACTGACGCCCATACTGATGTCAGATACATTATGACTGTCACCCGTACTGATGTCATATACATTATGAATGACGCCCATACTGATGTCAGATATGTTATGACTGACGCCCATACTGATGTCAGATCCATTATGACTGTCACCCATACAGATGTCAGATGCATTACGGCTGAGATTGTCACCCATACTGATGTCAGATACATTACGACTGACACTCATACTGATGTCAGATACATTATGACTGACTCCCATAATGATGTCATATCCGTTATGACTTACGCCCATACTAATGTCAGATACATTATGACTGACGCCCATACTGATGTCAGATACATTATGACTGTCACCCGTACTGATGTCATATACATTATGAATGACGCCCATACTGATGTCAGATCCGTTATGACTGACGCCCATACTGATGTCAGATCCATTATGACTGTCACCCATACAGATGTCAGATACATTACGGCTGAGACTGTCACCCATACTGATGTCAGATACATTACGACTGACACCCATACCGATGTCAGATACATTATGACTGACTCCCATAATGATTACATATCTGTTATGACTTACGCACATACTGATGTCAGATCCATTATGACTGACGCCCATACTGATATCAGATCCATTATGGCTGACATCCATACTGATGTCAGATCCATTATGACTGACACAAACAAAAGTAGATCATCATGACCGACCATGAAGTTTTACACTTCATTGATTCCGCAAGTTTGTTTTAGCTCTACCGAGCCTATGAAAGCCGTCGCGATCACTCGTTACCATTCGTCTGCTCGTGTCTATTGTCCGTACATAGCTATAAGTAGATATAAAAATCGAACATGAAATGAAGCATTCAAGGACCACAGTCAACCAAAAGCATGCATAGAAACAAACAACAACTACAAAGTTGAATAAAAGGCAAGATATGGCATCACAAACATAAAAGGATTGACATTAGGGTTACGGTCAGTGGCAAAGAAGGGCCGCTGGGGGTTTAAACCAGGTTCTAGGGTATTGTACCCAGCCAGGTTATAGTAAGCCAGGATATAGAACCCAGCCAGGTTATAGTACCTAACAAACAAGGCAGGTTAAATAGGCAATAACACTACAAGACTTTAGCTTCGTCTGTTGAATATAACGAAGTCACAGATGTCCCAGGGTTCAAATGGTGTATGTAAATTTCACGTTTTACATATACATACAATATTTTCACTGAAACCACAAGGCATATATACAGCTCTTTTATATAAGGCATGTAGCATATGCTTATGGTCTCATCCAAGGGTGTTCAAATGGTTACCCTAGGGTCAAATTTGGCCCGCCACGACGGTCACATCTTTAGATAGTTATATGGGAAAATCATTTTAAAATCTTCTTCACTCAAACTACAAGAGCAAGAGATTTGATATATGTATATAATATTATATATTTAGCTTTACTGATCAACGATAAGAAGAGCTTTTTCTGTGATGCGGTCGTCAGTCTGTTTGTCCGTAAACTATTTATGTAGCGACTACTCCTCTGAAACTACTGGGTGGATTTTCATGAAACTTTACAGAAATGTTGCCCATGATATCTAGTTGATCCTAGCAAAAATTCACGTTGGTGTAAAATTCCTGATGACCGCCAAAGCTAAAAATAGATTTAAAACAAACAAACAATTTTGTATCGACTACTTCTTGAAAACTATAAGTAATATTGATATAAAACTTTTTTCGAAATTGATCAGCATAGCATGTTGGTTCTTATCGAAAATCATGTTGAATCGACATTAAAATGGCTGCCAGCGGCCATCTTTGTTTACATAGTGTTATATAGTAAAATCTTGTAGCGACTACTCCTCTGACACTACTTCAGAGATTTCCATGAAACTTAAAAGGAAGGTTGCTTTTGGTGTCTAGTTGATCCTAGCACAATTTCAAGTCGGCCGTAAATTCAAGATGGCCGCCAAAGCTAAAAATAGCTTTATAAAAATATATATGTAGCGACTACTTCTTGAAAACTATAATTGATATTGATCAGCATGACATGATGTTGGTCACTTCACAAATCATTTTGATTCAACTTTAAACATGGATGCAAGCGGCCATCTTTGTTAACATAGTTATATAGTAAAAACTTGTAGCGACTACTCCTCTGGACTACTTGACGGATGTTCATGAGTCTTCACAGGAATGTTGCTATTGATGTCTAGTTGATCCTAGCAAAATTACCAGAAATTCAAGATGGCCGCCACGGCTAAAATAGATTTTTAAATACCAAGTTTGTAGCGACAACTTCATGAAAACTATAAGTGATATTGATATTTGACTTTTTCTAATATGATCAGCATGACATGATGGCCCTTGTCAAAAATCATTTTAATTTGACACTAAACATGGGTGCCAGCGGCCATCTTTATTTACATAGAGTTATATAGTAAACAATTGTAGCGACTACTCCTCTGAAACTATTTGACGGGTTCTCATGAAATCCAAGATGACCGTCAAAGCTAAAAATATATTTTAAAAAACCAATTTTGCAGCGATAGCCGCGACGGCTAAAATAGATTTTAAAAAACCAAATTTGTAACGACAACTTGATGAAAACTATAAGTGATATTGATATGGGACCTCTTCTAAAATAATCAGCATGACATGCTGTTGGTCCTTATTGTAAATCATTTGATTCGACTTAAATATGGCTGCCAGCGGCCATCTTTGTTTAGATGGATTTATATAGGACAACATGTGGCGACTACTCCTGTGAACTACCAAATTTGTAGCGACAACTTCATGAAAACTATAAGTGATATTGATATTGGACTTTTTCTAATATGATCAGCATGACATGATAGCCCTTGTCAAAAATCATTTTAATTTGACACTAAACATGGGTGCCAGCAGCCATCTTTGTTTACATAGAGTTACATAGTAAACAATTGTAGCGACTACTCCTCTGAAACTATTTGACGGGTTCTCATGAAACGTCACAGGAATGTTGCTTTTGACGACTAGTTGATCCTAGTAAAAAATGTGAAATCCAAGATTACTGTCAAAGCTAAAAATATATTTAAAAAAAACAAGTTTGCAGCGATGGCCGCTACGGCTAAAATAGATTTTAAAAAACCAAATTTGTAGCGACAACTTGATGAAAACTATAAATGATATTGATATGGGACCTCTTCTAAAATGATCAGCTTGACATGCTGTTGGTCCTTATTGAAAATCATTTGATTCGACTTAAACATGGCTGCCAGCGGCCATCTTTGTTTAGATGGATTTATATAAGACAACTTGTGGCGACTACTCCTTTTAACTACTTTTTGACGGAATGTTGCTTTTGATGTCTAGATGAGTCTAGCATAAATTGAGGTCGGTCGGAAATGGTTACAGTGGGGAGTGTTTTTATTGTCCGGGCATGGTGATCTTGGTGACATAATGACCACAAACGCAATAGGCTTCATCATCTCACCAAGGGCAATGTACCACAGCTAAAATAGATTTCAAAAATACAAGTTTTTGACTTCTACTTTTCAAGAAACATAAGTGGTATTGTTTTTGAACTTTATTAAAATGATTGGCATGACATGCAGTTCGTCCTAACCAAAATTCATTTCAATTCGATGTCAAACTTGGCTGTCAGCGGCCGTCTTTGATTACATAGATTTATATAGGAAAAACCTGTGGCGTCTACTCCTCTGACTACTTCAGGTTGGCTGGAAATTCAGACATTTTAAAAATACAAGATTGTGGCGACTGCTTTTCAAAACCATAAGTGGTATTGATTTGGAACCTTAGTAATATGACTTGCGTGACATGTAGTTGGTCCTAAACAAAATTCATTTCGATATCAAGCATGGCCACCAGAGGCCATCTTTGTTTACATAGAAATATAATGGAAAAACGTGCGGCGATTACCTCTCTGAAACTACTTGATGGATGTTCATGAAATGTTTACAGGAATGTTGCTCTTGATATCTAGTTGGTCCAAAGTAAAAACCAGATCGGCCGGTAATTCAAGATGGCAGCCATAGCTATAAATCTATTTTAGAAGTACAACTATGTGGCCACTACCTCTCAAAAACCATAAGCGGTATTGATGTGGAACCTTTACTTACATGACTGGCATGACATGTAGTTGGTCCTAAACAAAATTATTTTTGATTTGATATCAAACATGGCCGCCAGCGGCCATCTTTGTTTACATAGAGTGCTGGTCCGATTTCCATAAAACTTTACAAGTTCCAATGGCCTATCTAGCTATCAAAATATATCAGTAAAGCTTCAAGGTCATTGACCTCTGTTTTATATTTAGATCTTTGCATCCAGCATGCTTCCAAGTTTGCTAAAATAGTGGATCAAATTTGGCTTTTTCCCCAGGGATCGCATGTTTTTCTCCCCTGAAACCACAAAGAATAGAGCTATCATATATAGCATGTGGCATTTACTTGGCTTCCACTTACCTACTTACTTGGTAGAAGCCAAGTATAAAAGTCGGAACATGTAGCTTTCATAGAACATAGTCAACGGAAATCACGCATTACAACAAACAACACGTATAATGTTAATAAGAAGCAATACATGTGTCATCACAAACACAAACGACAATAGCGCTACCGCATTGGAACCTGTGAGTGGCAGAAAGTCCACGGAGTGTTTAAACCAGGTTCTTGGGTGCACCAAAACTCACTTTTACCCTATTGTCACCCCAATAAAACGGGACAGTGTAAATAAAGAAATCCCCGCCAGACTATATACTCTAACAAACAAGGCAGCATTAATAGACAATATAACACATAGATGATCATGTATATATGAATACAAGGAAACAAGGGCGTAGAAAGCCATAATACAAGTACGTACTCAATGACTTGATTTCAAGAGTGTACGTCTAATATTTACAAATTACAATGGGGATTGTTTTTCAGGATTAGGTTATTGTCCGGGCAAAGTGATTTCAATAGGACCCTATATATCATTTTGGTGACATAATGACCACAAACGCAATAGGCTTCATCATCTCATCAAGGGCAATGTACCAATAAAGTTTCATGAGTGTGAATATTATGGACTCTACGATATCACGCGGAATGCATATTTTCACATTAGGTAATTGCGACCTTGACCTGTGACCTATGAGTGTGCGCGTTATACTTCCTGACTGAGTCATGTATTATCATGACATCATCATATTATGTGAAATGATATTAGGGTGCCCTTGACTGTTGACCTGCTAACTCCAAACGCGATAGAGATCCTGCTCTCATCAAGAGCATTATGCCAATAAAATTTACGAGTTCAGGTGTTATACGCCTGAAGATGATGCTTGAAATGTGTATGTCCATAAAGTTCATGGTCTGCTTGACCTTTCACTGACCGCAAAAGGAAAATAAAGCGCACCTTCTCCCGCCACTTGTAGTTTATGTAGTTCCATAAGGTCATGGTAACCTTTGACCAAGTGACCCCAAACTATAGGTTCCTCCTCTAACCACGGTCAATGTACTTTTGAAATTTCATGAGAATGGGTGTTATGCTTTCGAATTTATTGTGTGGAATGCATATAGCTACATGAGGTAATGCATATTGCTACATAAGGTCATAGCAACATTAACATTTCAACTACTGGCCCCCAAAGCAATAGTGTTCCACTTCTTAGAAACGACAATGTATCAATAAACTTTCAAGAGGGTGGGTGTTATGCTTTTGACGTTATCGCTGCTCAGAATGTGTATATCCAGATCAGGTGAAGATGACCTTGACCTTATATAACTTAGCCCAAAAAGAAACAGTTCCGCCTATCACCGAGGTAAGTGTACCTATGAGGTTTCATGATGGTGGGTGTAATGCTTTCGATGTTATCGCGCAGAATATTTCCATTCAAGGTCATGCCGACCTTGACGTTTAACCTACTGACTTCCAATACTACGGGATTCCTCCTCTTACTAAGGACACTGCACCTATTAAAGATCATGAGTGTGGGCTTTATGGTTTCTAAGTCATCACACAGAACGTATATTTTCATAAGGTCAGGGTGACCTTAACCTTGGACCTACTTACCCAAAATACAATAGGGCTTCATCTCGCACCAATGGCAATGTACCAATAAGGTTTCATGAGTATGGACTCGACGATATCACGAGGAATGCGTATTTTCACATTAAGTAATGACGACCTTGACCTGTGACCTACTGAACCCAAGCAATAAGCTTCGTCCTCTCACACAAGGCAATGTATCTATGAAGTTTCATGCGTGTGGGTTTCGAATTTATTGTACTGAATGAATATTTCCATATAAGGTCATGGAGACCTTGAACTTTGACTTACTGATGCCAAAACTCATCAAAATTCCTATTAAGTTTCATGAGTTTGGGTGTAATGCGTTTAGTTATTGCGTGGAATGGGTATTTCCATATAAGATCCATGGTGACCTTGACCTTTGATCTATTGACTCCAAACATTTTAACTTTTGTCCTCTCACACAAATCAATGTACCCACCAAGTTTCATATGTGTGGGTATTATGATTTTGAAATTATCACATGGATTGCATATTTCAAGATAAGGCCATGGCGACCATGAAATTTGACTTACTGACCCCAAAGCAATAGGGTTCATTTTCTCACAAATGGCAACATTCCTTTGAAGTTTCATGAGTGTGTGTGTGTGATGGTTTCAAAGTTATCTCGCAAAATGGTTATTTCCATATAAGATCATAGCAACCTTGAAATTTGACCCACTAACACAAAAACAATAACTATAAGGTTCCTCCTCTCAAAGTACTTAATATGATGATTCGTGAGTGTGTTTTGAAGTTAGTATGCAAAATAGATTACAGACCGACAAACCCATACTATAATATTCGTACCGATACTTCCCAGTAGTACAAAGTACCTCCAAATTTTGTAGAGGTTAAATAGTAGATCCGATTTGATTTAATAAATATACAATTACTTGCAAGTAAACCTGATGTTTGATAGGTAAATGAAAATTCTAATCTCAACGCTTCATTAATACATAAAGATTGCCAATTGTCTCTTAAAATGAAGAACAACATGAACTTTGATATATTTATTTTATTTTATTTACATTTTATATCCTCCAAGTTCAAAATAATACAATTCTGTAAAATGCAACCATCAGATAAAAATATAAGTCCATATTATTTTACAATTATACCTAGGGCCATGTTGATTCATAATTTTGATAGAGCATCATCAAAAAAACTGACCAATCAGTGATCAGAAATAAGACCAATACAGGTAGGTGATAAACTCGGTCTTTATCATTGATGTTCAACCAAGTTGACTCTTCAAATTAAGGTATCTACAGTGTGATTAATTAAAACCCTCCATATTTCATGTACATTCATCATGTTCATGCAAATTAATTCAATATATTATGTATCTTTCAAAATCAAAATCAAATTATCGTCTTTTTACTCTGCCAAAGAACTTAAGGATAAAAACCGAGTGACACAAATGATATCACCTACTGTAAATAAGATAAAATCTCAACATCTCTGCAATGGAAAATAGTAATTGAGAACGAATACCAATCAAGCTTACATAAGTTCTGGATAAAATTTTCAATAAAGGTCAAGTTTCATCAATAAGCACTTATGACTTCTCTACACTATATACAACCTTACCTCGTCACCTTATTAAAGACAAGCTAATTTATCTTATTCAAAAAACATTCGCTAGAGAAAATACTACATTTTTGGCATGTAATAATATTAAAGCGTTTTTTACTAACGGCAGTTTAGACAATTATACTATGTGGACTTGCTATGAAGTTTGTGAAGCACTCATCTTCCTATTAGATAATATTTTCGTCAGGTATGGTACCATCGTTTATAGACAAATTGTTGGTATCCCTATGGGTACGAACTGTGCACCACTTGTCGCAGATTTGTTTTTATTTTGCAATGAAAGAGATTTCATGTTGAGTCTTTCACCAGATACCCAGGCAGATGTTATTGAAGCTTTTAATGACACCTCTCGGTATCTGGCTGACATACTGAACATTGACAACCCTTTCTTTCCAACTATGGTTGATAATATGTATTCTTAAGAACTTCGGCTTAATAAAGAAAATATATCTGATAATATCGCTCCTTTTCTTGATTTAGATCTCTCGATTGAAAATGGTAAAATAATTAGCAAAATCTATGACAAGAGAGATGATTTTAATTTTGACATTGTTAATTATCCCCACTTGGATGGTGATGTTCCCCGAGCAACTTCTTATGGGGTGTATCCGTCTCAACTTATTCGTTTTTCTAGAGCTTGTACTCGAGTTGAGGACTTTAATATTCGTAATCTTTGTATAACTAAAACGTTACTCAATCAGGGTTATCGTTACCATAAACTTCGTAAAACCTTTGCAAAATTTTATTATCGTAACCCTGATCTTCTTTCCAAATATAAATGTAATTTAAGGACTCTTCTGCGACAAGGACTATCACAACCTGACTTCTATGGTGATGTGATTTATAAACTTCGTAAGATTCTTGGCCATGATCACTTTCATACTATCTTTGTTAAACTTGTTAAAAAAGTTATCAAAAGAGTTTATGACCCTATCATTTTGCAACGTACTGCACCGTTTGTGGTGGACTCTTTTACAGTTCGCCACTATGCTTTCGTCTTTAATTGTACGATGACCGGACAGGCTGTGGACCCTATGATGATGCCTACCTAAAGCCCATTGGGACGGTGGCGTTTGATGTTTGTCCAAGATCTTTCTTGTCGTGCCCTTAATGGTGTATTCTCTTACTGCTCTGGCTTCTGCCAAGTCATTGAGTACCTTCATTGTGGCTTTCTAGGCTATTGTGTTTTTGTATTATATTTACACGAGCATATTTGTGTTTTACTTATATTGCCTATTGATGCTGCCTTGTTGGTTAGAGATTAGATCATGGCGGGGATTTCTTTATTTACACTGTCCTGTTTTAATGGGATGACAGTAGGGTAAGTGTGAGGTTTGGTGCACCCTAGAACCAGTTTAAAACCTCAGTGGCCTACTTTGCCACTGACCGTTCCAAGGCGGTAGCCCTATTGTCAACCCTTTTGTGTTTGTGATGTCGTTTACTTTCATTATTACTTTTGCCTTCTTGTTTGTCTGTTTCCATGTTTGTTTCTGTGTTTTGTGGTTGACTGTCCTCCTTGAATGCTACTTTACCTGTCCGATCATTTTATATGTCTTTACATACACGAGAGGTTCGACCCACTCAGGTAGTTACACCTGTACCAGAAGCACATGTTGTCTGAGAGGTTTGACCCTTTCAGGTAGTTACACTTGTACCAGGTGCACATGTTGTCTGAGATGTTCGACCCACTCAGGTAGTTACAGCTGTACCAGAAGCACATGTTGTCTGAGAGGTTTGACCCTTTCAGGTAGTTACACCTGTACCAGGTGCACATGTTGTCTGAGATGTTCGACCCATTCAAATAGTTACACCTGTACCAGAAGCACATATTGTCTGAGAGTTTCGACCCAATCAGGTAGTTACACTTGTACCAGAAGCACATGGTGTCTCACAAATAATGTAAATACAAGAGAGCACTACGTCAGTGCTTGACCATGAACACTACAGAGCAGTTTGTGTTTTATTTTGACTGTATTTTATATCACTTTTAGCACATGTCGTGCCATATATGAAAGTCGATTTGTTTGTGGTAGAGGCAGACCACCCCATGTTTCCTGGGTAGAACCAGTACCGTATACCTCTCATCATCCGTAAGAATCGACTTTCTCACTTGACAAGTCGAGTTTCCAGTGGGATTGAGCCCTCAATGGTGAAAGGTGAGGAAGTTTTAAACACAGCATCTTTACTATCCCAGCCACGGAGAGAATGAATGGAATTGGGGTTTAAACTGAATACCGGAACCATGCCCTGACATGGGCTTTACCCACCACAACTCAATATAGGTTGTATGACATGAAGATGGATAGGAACTTTGTGTATCCAAGCCTTATTTACATCGAGATGAGACATGGATTCAGAAATGTCAGAACCGCTGAAGAATCAGAGTAATACATCTAAATGTTTCTGTGTATTATACTTGTTATGTCACCAAAGGGAGGTACATATATTATCGCAACGCCCGTTCTTTCGTCCGTCCGTTCAGAGGTCCGAAACAATCATGTCTAAGCCATAACTTAAAGGTCAAATAAGTCAATTCATGTTTCGGCCATAACTGTGAAAGTGCTAAACAGAATTTTACGAAACGTCAAACGATATTAATCACAGTAAAAAGGTATGTCTCAAAAACGAATCAGGTCCATGCCTTAAAGCTCAAGGTCACACATGGAGGTCAAAGATATAATACGTCAAATTCGTGTCTCAGCCGTAGCTTTGGAAGTACTGAATGGAAAATCATGAAACACATGAGAAGGTGTGAGTCACACCCCAGAATCAGGTATGTACCTCAACAATCAAAGTTGTAACCCTTAAACACCTTATGCCGCTAAATTTTTAAATATGTAGTCAATTCAGTGATAATTTAAGAACTCTTATACGACAAGGACTATCACTTCTATGGTGACGTGATGCACAATCTTCGTAAGATCCTTGTCATGGTCACTTTAATACTATCTTTATTAAACGTGTTAAAATGTCCGAATTTCCCTAATTTCTTTTATCACACTCGGTGTAATGATACCTTTATGTAAATAATTAAATAAATAATACAAACAATCAATCTATCAATGAATCAATAAAGGGATGCATGTTTGTATTTTGCAAACAAAAAGAAAAGAAAAAGAAAAAACTAAAACGCTGAAATTTGCAATAATTCAATAAAAACATTTAAATCCTTTTATAAGAAGGGAATGTTAGATATAAGCCATCTTGGGTGCGGTCTTGCGAGTAATATGACAGGCGTGGCCTGTAAATGTATGGGTGTGTGTATATTGAAACCTGGTGTGTCTATGTTCTGTACAAATATGTATGTTCGGTCTTACATGTAACATGACAGGTATGACCTGAATCTGTGTCGGAATGGGTAATCAAAGCCCGCTACTCTAGGTTCTTTACAGTGGGTGGGTTTGTACTTAATTGTAACATTACCTTTATGGCTTGTATCTGTATGAGTGTGAGCTACTTGAAGCCTTTTGATTCTATATGTTATCTGTACACTATGTGGGTATGGTCATACGTGTGACATTACAGGTATAGCATGTATGTGTTTGAGTGTGAGCCACTTGAAGCTTTCTGACTCTATATGTTCGTCTGTAAAATATGTGGCAGAATATTTACGTGTATGGTGTGGTCTTTATCATTTTGAGTGTTAGTAGCTTAAAGCCTTCTGACACTATGTGACAGGTATGGATTGTATCTAATTGAGTGTTGGTGATTTTAATCTCATTGTATCAATGTTCCGTACAATATGTTGTGCAACATGATAAGTATGGCCTAAATCTGTATGAGTATAGGCTACATGGAGACTTCTGAAGCTATGTTCTGTACAATACATGGGTGTATACTTACGTGTAAATGGACATAGATGGCCTATATCTGTATGAGTATTGTCTACTTGAAACATTCTGTTTTATTTACGTGTAACATGACAAGTATGACTTGTATCTGTATGAGTGCTGCTAGCTGAAGCCCGCTGCCTCTAAGTTCTGTACAATATGTGTGTCCGCGCAACTTGAAGCATTAGCATCTATGTTCTTTATATGTGTTAACATGACATGTATGGCATGTATCTGTTTGGTGTGGCACTTGAAGCTCACTACCTCTTTGTTTCGTACACTTTGTGGGTATATGCATATGTGTTAACTGATAGGTATGGCCTATATCTGTTTGAGTTAGGGCAACTTGAAGCCCACGTTCACTATGCTCCTTTGAATAATAGGTGGGTATATACTTTCTTGTAAAAAGACATGTATGACCAGTATTCGAAGGAGTATGGGTAACTTGAAGAGCACTGTCTCTACGTTCTGTACCATACGTAGGTATGGGCAACTTGAAGCTGTCTGCATCTATGTTTCGTGCAATACATAGGCATTATTACGTGTAATATGACATGTATGGCTGTTTGTGTGACACAAAGACACACTTCTGTGTTCCGTACAATACATGGGTATATCCGTACAAGAAAGGTAATGGCCTGTATCTGTATGTGTGTGGGTAGTTTGAGCCACCTTCCTCTATGTTCTGAACACTCTTACCTGTTACATAAGTATGGCATGTATGAGAATGTATGGGTGTGGGCAACTTGAAGCTGCTGCCATATGTTCTGTAACTATGTGGGTGAATACTTACATCACAGGTGTTTCATAATGCAATCTGGAAGAATGACTTTTAATATGCTAAATAGTAGTTTGAACCCAATAAAAAACAACAACATTTGGGGTGGAGTGGGGTGGGGTGGGGTGGGATTGGGTGGGGTGGAGTGGGGTGGGGTGGGGTGGGGTGGGGTGGGGTGGGGTGGGGTGGGTTGGGTTGGGGTGGGGTGGGGTGGGGTGGGGTGGGGTGGGGTGGGGGTGGTGGGGTGGGGTGGGGTGGGGTGGGGTGGGGTGGGGTGGGGTGGGGTGGGGTGGGGTGGGGTGTGATGGGGTGTGGTGTGGTGTGGTGGGTGGGGTGGGGTGTGGTGGGGTGGGGTGGGGTGGGGTGGGGTGGGGTGTGGTGGGGTGTGGTGGGGTGGGGTGTGGTGTGGTGTGGTGGGGTGGGGTGGGGTGGGGTGGGGTGGGTGGGGTGTGGTGTGGTGTGGTGGTGGGGTGGGGTGGGGTGGGGTGGGGTGGGGTGGGGTGGGGTGGGTGGGGTGGGGTGGGTGGGGTGGGGTGGGGTGGGGTGGGGTGGGGGTGGGGTGGGGTGGGGTGGGGTGGGGTGGGGGTGGGGTGGGGTGGGGTGGGGTGGGGTGGGGTGGGGTGGGGTGGGGTGGGGTGGGGTGGGGTGGGGTGGGGTGGGGTGGGGTGGGGTGGGGTGGGGTGGGGTGGGGGTGGGGGTGGGGTGGGGTGGGGTGGGGTGGGGTGGGGTGGGGGTGGGGTGGGGTGGGTGGGTGGGGTGGGGTGGGGTGGGGTGGGTGGGGTGGGGTGGGGTGGGGTGGGGTGGGGTGGGGTGGGGTGGGTGGGGTGGGGTGGGGTGGGGTGGGGTGGGGTGGGGTGGGGTGTGGTGGGGTGGGGTGGGGTGGGGTGGGGTGGGGTGGGGTGGGGTGGGGTGAGGTGGGGTGGGGTGGGGTAGGTTGCAGTGGGGGGATGGGCTGGGGTGGCGTGGGGTGCGTGGCGTATCGTGGCGTGGGGTGGCGTGGCGTCTCGTGGCGTGTGGTGGCGTGGGGACATTTATTATATAAGTCAAATTATAGTGGTAGAAGGGGGGAAATTAATATATTATAGATTCGATCTAAGCCAAAAACAAAATAAAACGTTTCTGTGTAAATCATGTTTGGGTTAAGCCTTAATTAAAGATATATTGCTGTATTGAAGCATTTGGTCATTTTTAAATGTTTTAAAAATAGTAACAGAATGACCTGTGACCTTGGGGACCCTTTCGATTTTCAAGTTAGACTACCAACTACTATCACAGAAAGTTTGGTGCTTTTGTCCACAGCCGACCATTTTGATCCCTAGCTAAAATACCTCATTGAATGTCCCATGTTCACCGTCATTTGCAAAATGATATATAGGATCCTATAGAAACCACAGCGTCCGGACGCAATTGCATCGTAGGTCCGTACTGTACTGCAAACAAGGACTTAAACTACAATGAAAGAGACAAAAAACTACAGTAAGGGTGGTGAAGACAGGGTTACCGACTTGGAACGGTCAGTAGGCAATAAGGCCTACTGGTAAGCTTGAATCGATTTTATATGCGCACAATCCTCGCTATTATCCTGTCTTCAGCGCCCAAATAGACAAGACAGTGTAAACAAAACTACATCCCATCAAAAGGAAATCTCTAACAATAAAGTCCACATCCAGAGAAACTAACTAAAGAGACACATACAAAATAATAAACATCTCAGGATGTATCCAGAATCGTACTGAACAACCATAGTAGTTGCTGCTAAAGAGAACCCCAATCTTGGGTACGACCAGAAAACCCGAGGGACGAGAGCTAAAC